>CATLJY010000495.1:0-158104 GCA_949987705.1 Thereva unica | reverse complement strand
ATGGTTGAGAGTTGGTGGAATAAAAATATCGCAGTCAGGTTGTGACAGTTCCTTCCTCTCTTCTTTCTCTCTCTCTTCTCTCTATCTTCCGGCTAGAGCTGCTGTTCGACGGTGTATATGGAAAAAAAAATAGATTGTCGACAGTACAAAGGGACTTTCCCTAAGCTTCTAGTCTGCCACATAAAAAAAAAAAAAAAAAAAAAAAAAAAAACCATATAGACACTGGACCCGACAATATACCGCCTATCGTCTCAAAACAATGCGCCCTTTGACTAAACCTCTGCGCCAACATTTTGCCCTATCATACTCCTGCGGAGTTTACCCAGACTCTTGGAAACTTGCCCATGTTCAGCCCATACCGAAAAAAGTTACTCCAGCCTTCTCTCCAACTCCCGACCAATAGATATTACTTCTATTCTTTCCAAAACCATGGAGACGATAATCAAAAAAGGCCACCGTAAGAGTGTGGCAGCATTGACAACATTTCATCGCTACTATGATAGTGATTGTTCCTCCTAGATAAACGCTTTTAGATCACTGAAAAGGGCTCTTTCTTCTATCCAATCGTCCTGTGGTCCGTCTTCCTCTCTACAACTGGCTCATGTCAACAGACCTTTCCCTACGTGTGTGCTGGCGATCTTCATGCGGTCTCGCCACGGTCTAGTCAGCACGAATACGCTCTTCGATAGGACTTTCGACTAGCGGCTTTAAATTCCTTTTTCTTCTTCTGCCCCTAAGGATGCACGCTGCCGATGTTGAGAATAATTCCCAGAAGCGGCGGACTCAGCTAGGTCCGTTCATGTTCATGAGGATGTTCTGTCTTCCGTGCAGGCAAATTGTTGCGGGCGACCTTCCACTGCAGTTAATTATTTACTATGTGAGTGGGTACAAAGGAAAGCGTCGTGGTACCAGGACGATTTTTTTGCGCGAATTTAGATACCCCTCCCCCATTGGTCGAGCAGGCCGAGTCAAGGCGTGTTATTGCCCGGGGGACTTTATATCCGCAGCGAGATAGTGAATTCATAGTTATTTGGGGTGAGGACAACTTTGGCAACTGGCCCACGAGTGCCAGAGGTGTAGCTGACCCTCTAAAATTCAATTTCAAGTAGCGTTACAGGGACAGGGATTGGCTCCATCTTTGTGGAAAGGCTTCAGAGTTTCTGTTTTCGAAAGCTTAAAAACTTAACGAATAACTGCCAAGCTTGATAGGCCTAGGCATTAAGGTTCCCGCCTACCAACTCAGAGGTTTGTGGCTCGATTCCACTCTATTAAATATGTGTACATATATCTTTCTGCATGTCCGATCGCAGTTTATCGTATCGTAGTTTATTATGGTATAGAAGCATAAAGGGGAGTTTTCATCCCAGCCTCAAAGTGGAAGCGCAAATCTGAACTCTTTTATCGCATAGAAGATAGTATGGCTCTGTCTCTGTTTCACCAAAGTGGCAACAGCAAACGGCAGCCTCAAAGTAGAGTTCTATTCTACTTTACGAATGCGAATGTTGGAAAAAGCTTTTAGTTTCGTTAAATTTAAGTATTCTAGTGCCTACTAGATGTCACTTTCGCGGTTTCTTGTGGTTTTGTTAGAAGTTTTTGCATATTTACCTTGTTTTCGACAGCTTGAAAAATCAAAAACGAAATGTAAAATTGTTTGAAACTAATAAAAAGGCTTTGCAGCTAATTAAATTGTTTTCTCTGCGATAGTGTTAAAAAATTTCCATTTGACAGTTGTAAAAAGTTTCGAGCTTTCGACGAAACTTTGCGCTTGCATTTTGTACAGGGCCACTTTGTTCTTCCAATTTGAGTCTGGGATGTAAACTCCCCTTAAGTTTAACGATTGGTTATTGTGTGGCAGTTGCAGCAAAAATTTAAATCACTTAATCAAACCTTGTGTCTTCGATCTCCACATTTGATTTGTGTCATCTTTAAGAATTGACTTTTTGAAGGCAATTGGAAAACCTTGCAAGTGTGTTATTTGTCATCCCTCCAAGTTATTGTTAAATGCCTCAGATTTTATTGTACATCACGTTCTGGCAGGGGCTCCTGCTGCAAGAAATTATAAGAAAACATTAAGCAGTCGGGAAAAACCTTTCCTTTTTTTTTTAATCGGATTCTCTCGTCAGAAATTTAATTATCATCCTTAATGCTCTTAATTCCAATTCTATTACAAAAAAAGAAGGGTATCCTGATATATATGTATATATTCCCAAAAAACTTCTTCAATTTATCCACGGAAAAATAACATTGAAGATGGAAAGAAACAAAAATCCTCGTACATAGGTATAAAGGGAAATTTGTTGAAAACATTTTACTCCCAAAATACATGCCATCTGTAGCAGAAATATTATCCAATATTTCTCTTTTTAGAGCGGAGGGAAAAAACCTTGAAAATGACGTTAAGCAATTTAAATAAAATTCCTGTACGCCAAGAGAATGATGTTTATGCAAACATTCACCACCCCCCGCCATCTCGATTTTGGTGGCGTAAGAAAGGCGCAGAAAAAAACCCTTACACGTTGTCAGCCATCATTTGTCAGCTTTCAGAAGTTATTTCTTGTGAAAATTTTGACACCTGCGCTAACAAGAAATTCTTTACGAAAATATAATGAACCTTCATTTTCTTCCCTTTCCACACCCTCTTAAAAAATTTTGTGCGGAAATCGATCGAGAAACAGCAAAAAAAAAATTTTTTAATATTATATTTTTCCCTTGATTATTATATGAATAATATTTTTCACACAATTATCAACGAACAAAGTTAATGCTTAAACAATCATTATAAAAATAATTAGCATATTATTTAATTAAGGCCAACGGGAAACTGCAAGCGGATCAGAGTTGTGCTTTTTTTTGTATTTGTATTGAATTTTGAATTAAGTACAATAGTGAGGGTAATTATTTTTTGAAAAGTTAACACCCCCGCAAAGGAAAATCCTTTAATCCTGGTGCTCGTGTGTAGCCGCAATCTGCGTTGTCATTTGCATATGAAATTTCAATTCCCTTGTAACAAATTAAAATCGCCGAATGCAATAAACTGCGTGTGGTGAATTTAATGAAATAAATCTGGAGGTGTAGCGTTAAAATAGCTTATATAATCGACCAAACTGATTAATCATCCAATCCAATGAGATTATTATTATTTTTTTTTTTTTTTCATTATTTTCAATCCCTTTCCTGCAACTCTTGTGATATGGCCACGTTGAGTATTTGTAAATTTCTGATACAACAAAGCAACATAGTGTTTCCAGACAACAGCCGAAATAAAACTAAACAATCTAAAATTTCCGGGGAAGTAGAGTAAGTAGGTATAGATGCAAAGACCATCTTTCAAAATATTGCCTCTTAACTTATCTTCTCCAGGCCGAACTTAACGAACGAATGGTTCTATTTATAAACGAACCTCTAGAGTCTAGACCGTATTGTGAGCGAACGGAGGGGCTGTAGGATATGGGGGTGAGCCGAGCGGGCTAGTCTTGTGTTGCGGGAGATATATTGCCCTGCAGGCAGGAGATCCTGAATTTCAGTAGAGCAGTCGCTGTGGTAATAGCGATAAAGTATAGAGAGGGCTGCTACATTCCTATGGTGGCTTAAGGTGTCTATGGAGGCGCGAAAGGAACCATCAGCAATGAGTTTGAGGGGACCTCTGCACCTTGTCGAGACAAGCCAAGGTGGTTTTTGGGGCGCCTGCCAAGATATATGAGTTGTATTCAAGGCGGGGCCGGTGGCGGTTGAGAGTTGAGTCTGCCGTTAGATTCTCCTTATCCACTGAGAGGGAGGAAGGTCGGTACAATTTTTGTTGGAGATGTGACAGTATTTCATTTTGGTGGCGTTAAATTCAACACGATTCATTTTGTCTCAATGAAGAATCGATCCGATATCCCGGTTGATCGAAGCGGACATCAGTTCACGTTGAAAAAGACAAGGTCTGGCACCTGCTTGTCTTATATTGTCGAGGGAGTAAGAGAAATGCAAAGTACCGTCATCCGCGAAGCAGTGAAGTAGGTTAGGTTAGGTTAGATATGGCTGAGCGTTTGGTTCAAGCCCACACACTTAGGCCAGAAGGATAGGCCCATTGTGATGCCATAGTGATCCCATTTTTAAACCTGATGTTAAAATGTCGTTTCTTCGTTAAAACCATCTCGAGGAAGTAATGAATCTTCTAAGTTGCGGGATCCAAATCTTCGAGATTTCCGCTAGGTTGCTTAGAAAGAGTTCACCAAATGAGGTTAACCTACCTTATGTATCCTGCTTAGGGCCGGGCAGTGACAGAGGAGATGTAGTACACTTTCCGCCTCGTCCAGGTTCTTACAGCTTCTTCAGAATTCGTAGGTCTCAAGACCTAAACGAGTCGAATGCGTCCCTATCAGACAGTGTCCGGTCAACACTCCTACTATAACTGAGAGTTCTTGTCTCCAGAGGCTCAGTAATAAGGTGGTTCGCCTGAGATCATAGGAGGGCCAGGTTAATTTGGCCAAAGTGCATTTATTAAGATCCCTCCAATGCTTTTTCGCTGGTGTTATTGTGTGTTGCTTGCATCGGAGTTTAAAGGTGGCCCAAGGCATACCAAATCCTTCCTTTTCTGGAAGGAGAGTAGCGGTCGTGTCTCTCCTAGCCAGTTCGTCAGCTTTACAATTTCCCTCTATGTTTCGGTGACCGGGCACCCGGGTCCTGAACTGTTGAGCCATCTCGTTAAGAGATCTGCGACATTCAGAGGTAATTCGAGAGCTGTTTGTGCAGGAGCGCACGACTTTCAGAGCTGCCTGACTATCTGAGAAGATGTTGACAGTCCGGTTCCTATCGCCTTGTTGGTTGATTTGCAGAACAGCTTCTTGTATGGCTAGAACCTCCGCTTGATCGGGAAGTCGGAAGGAGACTTCAACCCCAAGTTCAGGGCAAAATACTCCTCCTCCCACTCGACCCTCGAGCTTAGAGCCATCAGTAAAAACGAAGCAGTGAAGTAGGTTGGAGGAGATTGAGAGCAGATCATCAATGAAGATTAGAAAAAGTGCGGGTGAGAGAATTGACCCCTGGGAAATCCGGCCGAAATGGCATGGGGGTTGGATTCGACACCATCCAATACTACCTTGATTGAGCGCCCTGAAAGAAAGCTCTTAATACATTTTTTTAGAACTAAGCGTATACCAATAGTTTGGAGTTTAGTCAACAGAGCTGGGTGCCATACTCTGTCGAAACGCTTTGAGATATCTAGAGCAACCAGACCAGACTAACCAAAGCTGTGAATGCTTTGGTTGATACGCTCGGTTAAACACCAAGCAGATCGCCAGCAGACCGTTTTAGTCTAAAGCCGTTTTGCCTGTCGTGTATAATTTGGTTGGTTGGACTCTAGATATTTCATCAGCTTTTTATTGATTATTGACTACATGATTTTGGAGAGAACAGAAGTAATTGCTATTGGGTTGTAGTTTAAGGGGTCGTTGGCTTCAACTTTCTTTAAAATTGGCTGAGCATGAGCTAGTTTTCAAGAGTCAGGATACAATCCGGAGAAGTTTAGCCGAGGCACATTTTTTAGGTACCATAGCGGGGATATTGACGGGCCGGCAAATTCGTTGACGTCGAGTCTTTGAGGCACCTGAACACCTCGCGGGTCCTGAAGTGAAACCCGCACGTGCACCCCTATAATTGTTTTGAAGTGTGATAATGTGTGATTCGCCTTAGGTCAAGGTCAAGGTAAGATTTGATTCCCACGCCCAACCGTCCTAACACCTTCTCGCGCTTAATATGCTGCCTCGCCCAATCACAGGTGAGAGAGTAGGGAATTAGTACAGAGGCAAGAAACAAGGGAAGTTTTATAGGTGGGAGAAAAGGGATGGACGAAAGATTATACTGCCGAGTAGTTTCGAATCACGTACCTCTAGGATAGTAGCTTTAACCCCTAAGCTACATACAAAAGCCGCCATAAATTTAGGAAAAAAAAGGGTGGGCAATAATTTTCACTTAATTCCCTCTGTTAATCACATTGTCTGTTTAAACTTTGGCAAAAAATTAATTATGATACGCTGAAAATATTTCAAATAATTTCGTGTAATATAATCATAAAAATTTTTTATTCATATTTTATTAGTTTAGGAACTGTACAACATAAAATTATCACGAAATTATTATCACTCTAGAATAATGGCATCCGATCCTCCAAATAATTCTGCTCTAATTACAATAAATTTCCATAAAACCGCCGAATACGGCATCAAATTTTAAACCAAAAATTATTTTGAAAAGTATATGTAATTCTCGGTGCATTTGCACATTTCCACGTTTTAATTATTAATTGCGACATTTTCTATTCATTTTCATTGTTATTTTTTTTTGTGTGTTGTAAATAGCACGTCATAACAAATCCCGGCCAGGTTCATTTGTATTTGGTGAATTCCGGGTTGGGGTGTTATTTAACATTATAATGAGAGTTGGTAATACTATGAACAAAGCAGGAGAGTTTTATTGGCAAAAATTGTAGTCATTTTATTGTCAATAAATTTCCCTAGACAACTGAATTCAACTCAATTCAATCTGAGAAAGAATATCCAAAAAATACATACTCCACTCTCTGTATCCTATTTAGATTCCACATAAGCCTTGAAATGTTCACATTTATGGTGGTAGACACCTTCAGTAACTCCATGGTCCTGGCATTAGATGCGGCAAGATTTCATAAATATCAACATAATCGCCACATTTGCCGACGAAAAAAAACAATCCCCACCAGAATTCCCATAAAGTACTGAAGGAGAAACTTTCAAATCCGTTTTTATGCCCAATCCGTTCCGCTGGTCCTGTTACGGGTTAATGGTCCTGTATCCTTCGTCCTAGTATACTAAGTTATGGGTAATCAAGTCGAATCGCTATTGCCGAAAATATTCTCCGTCATTTTTTTCGTCTTTCACAAAATTTTTGTTTATTTGTGTTCGTTACTGGGTAGAAAAAAAAAAGGAAGTAAAAAAATCCTTTGATATATGGAATCCAATTTTTTACGGCATATTAAGGTTAAGAAGGTATAAAGTAAGCACAGGATACTTCAAGTTTTCCCCAGGACGAATACTCCCGTTCTAGTGGATACTGATTTATGTCAAGATGGGCGGATTTAGCATTTCTCCTGGTTTTGCATTTGCCTTCCGTTAAGTAGAGAAATCCGATAGCAATATTTATTCCTTTGAACTTTGTCCTATGCTAAAAAAAATGTAATTTTCTGGAAGCTTAGTGTTCGCTTCGATCAGGATACTACTTTTTTTCGTAAATTAAATCCACTTCAGTTTGCGTCTAAAGTTTAAAATATTCCAAATCTTTAAACATATTTTATTTTAATTACATTTTATTCCATGGAGATTTTAAAAAAAAAAAGTTAACACCCAGGATAAACTTGAAAATGGAATTTCTGTAATAATATTAAGGTGCTGATACAGGTAAGAGGTTTCCATTGTTTTTAGGTACATATGTATATATCCTGAGAATGTCTCAAGCCAATTCATCCTACCAGTGCCAGAAGAACCGCCAAATACTTACCATGGAATATGTGTTTATGGCAGTTAGGTCCCATTATCTCGACATACATATAAGTCGCCAGTCACCAATTGCTATTTACACAGCTGCTTACTTTTAGTGTCTTAACAGGTACAAATTCGATTATACCAATCAAATCTTATTTTAACCTACCTAATTTTTCTCTTTTACAATTCTGCTTTTTCTCAGAAAAATTTAATTTCTTGGTTTACGTCAGAATTCACATAATGCCACAGATGCGTTCTCATTTGCTCATACCCATGTCACTTCACAGGTCTTGTTGCACCAAAATCAGTTTTTGGTCAACTCATAAACTACTGCAGAACTCTGTGCTGACTCTACTATTGCATGTGGCCTGGTGGCGTTAAACGATCACCACTCCAGGGTCTGTTTAGCAACTTTGCTCGTACATCTGCTAAGTAAAGTCTCGGTTTGCTTGTACTCCTTGGATGATCATTACCATTGGTAGTTTTTGTTGTAGGCGCTTGTTTTAAGTTTCACATAAGTACGGTGCTCATTAGATTGCGTTATCGTTTTCTCTCATTAATCTTTTATAAATTAGCATCTTCGTATTTTGTTCTCTTGTACTGTGTGCGATTCGCAATTCAGTACAAAAGGGTATTTCCTTGGATTAGTTCTGCCACTTCAAAAAACACTACATCTAATGTATTGCATTCCATGAGTAAGGTCAAAGTGAATTTCAAGCCAAACTTTTAACATGGCCGAACTGGTCGGAACTAGTGCGTAGAGTAGAAGTTTTCTTACAAAAAAAAAAAAAAAAAAAAAAAAAAAAAAACACGTTTACCTAGGCAGCCTTTCTGGACACCGAAGCCGCTTTCCTAAAAAATATATCCGAAATCCCTCCACTACAAAGTATACAATAAATGGACGAGCACGGAACCTATCTCAATACTCATATGCAATACGTACGTAATTTGGGTCTGAACAACGAAGAGAGAGCAAAGATAGACTTTCGGCAGAATTGAAGGGGATTGAATAGACATTTGTAGCGCTGGCTTTCCACAGCAGTGAGTAGGCGGGTGCTGACCCTTGACTCTTGTCAAATAATATTACACATTCTTACTAGACCAACTTTTAAGATTTGTATCCTTCGGAGCATTACCTACCTTTGTGTACAGCTCCGACTGAAGCACTGAGACCTCCTGCTACAACGTACAGAGAAGCTGGGTAACTGTATAGAAAAGACTAATTGACACAGAAATACACTACGCTCTCCATTACAGGGACCAACACAACTTAAACAAAGTTTTCAATATCTAGATTCGTACAAGAGAAGAATGGAAAGACAGCATTGAGTACGATTCTGAAACGCCATTTAGTACCATTTTAGCTATGAGTCTATTCACATCGAAAACACGCGCTGAAATTGTAGCGAATTCGAAGGCAATAAAAGCGGAGCAAGATATCGAATGTAGCCGGCTTTACACAATTCGGCGAACGTTCATGTTTGATTCAACGTTTGATCCAATACCGACAACAGCCCCAACGTGTCCAACACCAACGTGGGACGCTTAACATTGAACACTCGTAGTTCGAGCATCAGCCACACAATTCGTCTAACCATCATGCGTCCAACGTTGGAGGATGTTTATAACATGGTGTAGAGCCGGCTTTAGCGTATGAGGATGAACCAACTGCGTACAGGACAGGAGTGACTTCGAAACAATCGAACGCTATATAATAGTCCAGTGCAATTAGTAAATCAAATTGCATTTCATGATGGTCAAAATTTTTTTTTTGGAATTTGTTGGGGTACATCTGACAATGTTAAAACCAAGTTTGTGGGGTCGCAGTGTGATGGGAAAAGCCGCCATCTTGAAAAAGAGGTAGAGGTCGTTTATACCAAATAACTCGGTTGTGTGCAATGATAGCTGAAAATGATCAATACAAAGTCATTAGAGAATAAAATTATCTACAAAATGAGCCCTTAACGAGGTCTGTAAGTTAATTTGGCTCAAAGTTATGGCCGCTCGAGTTCGAACTTGTTCGGGTGGTTGAGGTTGAATGCAGTTTTTTGCGATTATCTCGTAAGATATTAATTTGGGTGGGTTAACGCCGATTACCAAACTTATAGTGCTAGTGATTACCTTTAGAATAAGCCCTTAGTCATCGTTCTCGCTTGTATAGTTTGCGAGTAATCCAACGCCAAAGTTCGCACTTCACGTGCCTGAAATAACTGATAACGCAATTTTTTTGAATATCTCCTTAACGGTTGCTCATATGATAACGTAGTAAACAGCAGAAATACGGGTATTAAAATATCTTTCAAATGGGCTATTGACCGAAACTCTATGTCGCTTAATGTCCGCGACATAACGGGTGAAAAGTCAACAGCGAAGGTTGTGACACTTCTCGACGAATAACTCGCTTCCAGCCAGTTTCGCGTGTCGGATGAATTAGAATTTTATGTAACCCCCTGAATTATCTATATTTTGGGTTATTTAACTACTTTCGAAAATTATAATAATGGGAAATAGTAGCTAAGAATCATCATTTTCGCGAAAACTAAAGCACTCCCTTTTAATATATCATATATTTTTTATTTCGATAAATATAATTAATATAAACACTACTGTGAGTACTTTTCTTGTGGGAGAATACCTTCATCTTCGTGTTGACGGTCGAGACACTTCTTAGTAATTTCCCACTTTCTTTGTCTTTTCTTGCACTGCTCCTCTTAAAAATGATTGCACCACCTTTTGTTAAACAGCTTTCACTTGACCTTCAGTCTCTTTGCACACGTAATGTTTCCCGGATTCCAAAGACAGTCTCGTCAGAAAGTTTTACCTTACATTTCACATTTTGTTATTTTCCGCATCTGAGGCAGTCTCATCAAAAACTTTACTTTTAGAACCTCGAAAATAATGATTCTTAGCTACTATTTCCCATTATTATAATTTTCCAAAGTAGTTAAATAACCCAAAATATAGATAATTCAGGGCGTTACATAAAATTCTAATTCATCCGACACGCGAAACTGGCTGGAAGAGAGTTATTCGTCGAGAAGTGTAACAACCTTCGCTGTTGACTTTTCACCCGTTATGTCGCGGACATTAAGCGACATAGAGTTTCGGTCAATAGCCAATTTAAAAGATATTTTAATACCCGTATTTCTGCTGCTTACTACATTATCATATGAGCAACCGTTAAGGAGATATTCAAAAAAATTGCGTTATCGGTTATTTCAGGCACGTGAAGTACGAACTTTGGTGTTGGATTACTCGCAAACTATACAAGCGAGAACGATGACTAGGGGCTTATTCTAAAGGTAATCACTAGCACTATAAGTTTGGTAATCGGTGTTAACCCACCCAAATTAATATCTTACGAGTTAATCGCAAAAAACTGCATTCAACCTCAACCACCCGAACAAGTTCGAACTTTGAGCGGCCATAACTTTGAGCCAAATTAACTTACAGACCTCGTTAAGGGCTCATTTTGTAGATAATTTTATTCTCTAATGACTTTGTATTGATCATTTTCAGCTATCATTGCACACAACCGAGTTATTTGGTATAAACGACCTCTACCTCTTTTTCAAGATGGCGGCTTTTCCCATCACACTGCGACCCCACAAACTTGGTTTTAACATTGTCAGATGTACCCCAACAAATTCCAAAAAAAAAATTTTGACCATCATGAAATGCAATTTCATGCCCTTTTTTCGACTAATTGCACTGAGCTAATAGTGATGATTGGAAGTTGAAGATCAATTTTGGCAAATGAGAATCAATCCTTTCGAATTTCGAACAATGCTGGACAAGCGTTAGAACAGAAATTAGAAGTGGAAATGAAAGTCACTCAAAGAATACATAAAGGTACCATGAAACCTGTCATTCTAAACAAGGACTCTTCTTGAAGTTCTTTAAGTATATACTCGTATGTGGGACAGTGAAATTACTTCATTCTTCACGCTCCTTTAATCCCTCATGGGACATAGGGCGGAAACAGTTGCCCTCCAGCGGACTCTGTTTTGCGCGACAGCTCTCAGCTCCGACCATGATCTCCCAGCTGTTGCGGCTTCTGCTAGTACGGTTCTCCTCCACGTTGTTCTAGGTCTTCCCAGTGAAATTACACAACAGCGTAAATGCAAATTACACACTAAAGTAATTCCACTACTGGGCAGTAGAGAACAGGAAAAAGTAGCGGTCAGTCTATTCTGGAATCTGCGAAGAATAAGTGAAGTAACATACGGGAAACTGAAGGAGAGTTTTTTTGTATTTTGAAAAGTAATTTTGAAAAGTTTAGTTTCGTGGATAAAACATAAGTTGTTATAGCAAAAATCCACCCCCGCATATATTATTGTCGTATGAGTATCCTCTGCCAAAAGTTTCTGCATATCGTGAAAACACATTTTTGGTGAAAGAATTACATTGACAAATTATGAACTGACATCTTTATCACTAAGTTGTAAATATTTACAATTTGTATAATCAAACAATTTGTACAATCATATTTTCCAACCAGGAAAATTCCACAGAAACTCCCTCTCAAGACTGATTAAACCCAATTTATCTGCTTAAACTTTCTTCCTGAAACCCGAGTAGATTAAAAAATGCAATTAATACTCGTCAAGAGCGTACAAAATTTAGAAAACGGACTTCCAGAAGTGAATTTCTTAAAACAATTCAAACTTACAAGGAAAACGTCCTTTTCTACTTCGAATTACCACCCACTCTCAGCAAGGACACTTGTGACTTGTAATTTTAATTTACAAAAAAAAAAAAAAAAAAAAACTGGGGAAAAACTTTTCTTCTCCTTTTTCCGAAAAGCTTCCACGTGTAAACACTTATCTCCTTCGGTGTATTAATGTCCAGGTTTGTAGCTAAATTAGACGAGATTCATTGACTCTTGTGGAAGTTCCTACTAGAATCAGGGAAAATGTGAGAAAATTGCTTAATGCTTATTGTGTCGACTCCATCCTTGTTCGAGTCCTTTTTCCAGAGTGTGAGCGGCTGATTGTCAGGTCGCATTCATGATTTGGTTATTATAGGAATATAAGAGGACATGCCCGGTAACATTATAATGGCGTCTAGACATCTTTAATGAAATGATTTGAACCGTAAAGCGTACTATTTCTAAACAATACTAAGGATCCTGTCAGAACGGACTCGATTGATTGTCTGGGAGTATTTGGTAAACCTACTGCAATAAACATCATTGAAATCCTGGCGCAGACCTTTTTCTCTCTGTCCCCTTTTAGGCCAAAAACCTTTGTGTGCTAACGAATGAGAAGGTCCTGTCGAGCGTTTTATTGCTGTTGATTATGTTTTGTCTATTCTACATTAATGGGGAATCGTCATGATGAGAATATTCTCCTCTTTGTTGGAGTTGATTGAAATTTTAGTTTGAAATCTTGAGCACTTTTCGGGTGTGGGGGGGTGTGTGCTATTATTGGTGATAGAGTCTTGGGACTGCCATTGTTACAGGACGGAATGGGTTTTGTTTTATTTAATTTCTTTGAGGGAAGTCCTTAATTGGAAACTTATAGCTGATTCATCAAGCCATTGTAAAATTATATCAAGTTTATATTTGTCTAGTTGTAGCATTGACAGCTTGAGACGGTAATATAATTTTATTAGCATGTCTGAGATGAGTTTGTGGTGAATTGCTTTTGTTTCTTGTGTTTCAGACCAAAGTTCAAAAGACTAGTTTATTCGGCTAGACGAGACAAGAGTATCAGAAAAGTTACACAGTCATAATTGTTCATAATTTTGCATAATTTTGAAACTTTTAGTTAGCACAAATTGTTTAATTTTATTTAGTTGTCATCATAGCCCTCCGCAGACTTGTTCATCATATCAAAACAAAAACCGGCTTTGTAGGCAAAAAGCCGCAGGGACGACAGTTTGGGCCATCGGCTCTTAAGAAAACGCGGAACATCTTGGTTTTTGTCTTATTTTCTTATATGATTGAATATAGTAAAGTTATATCATATTGTCATATGTCATATATTCAGGATGAAATTTAAGGCTGCATTCGAAACGTAGTTTGCAGGGCAGTAGACGCAACTCATTCGTTCGGTATTGCAGTCAGGTGTTCGGAATTATCAAGTTTACACCGCTTACTTTTGTAAAACTAGTCACTTCTGCAAACTGCATCAGTCAATTTTGCAACCGACGCAGTTGATTGACGGTCATTTGACGATACCGAAAACAGCTTTAAGGTTCTTCCTGCGAAAGCCTGATTCGACACCGGTTCCATTCTGGGTTTGCCTAAGCGAATCGTGAACGTAATATAGGCAACCCTACATATCTAAAAAACTGCAGTTAAACAAAATGGTTAATGCTGTAAACATGCTCAGGGCGACCGACGAATCGCGCTGCTCAGCGACTGTTAACAACGAATAGAACACACCGCTTTTGCATGAAGTTGCACAATCTGCAGACCACTACGATAGCTACGCCGCCGAGCTCAGCGATCGCATCAATCCAAGTGCTATTTCGTAGCCGTCGCCAGTCAAAGTTGCATGTGCGATGTGGCATGGGTTTGTGTTGCTATTCTCATGTGCTCCTGTGATGGTTAATCCTGTGTGTGTTTTTTAATTTGTGTCGCCGTCGCTCTAAGTGTGTGCTCATCAAAAATTTCGTCGGGCCATTCGCCGTGGCCGAGGAAAATAGCTTCGGCGTCACCCTTAGCATGTTTACATCATAAGAAGCTCAGATCAAATCTTTCGCGCCGCACCCCTGTTCAATCTTGGTGAAAGTGTCCATGGATCTGTACACCCTGCACCCTGATGTTCTTGCACTGATGCCTATGTAATCTGCGAAAGCCTGTTTTTGAGTGGTTGTAACGAACCACGTTTCGTTCCTAAGAACCCTCTCCACGAACGTTAGAGAAATACTAAAGTACCACGTTTCAACTCTAGAATGCCTGTCCTAACAAAGCTTTAGGAAAATAAATATTTACTCAGCAGGCTGGGCGATTCTCCTTTGAAAGCTCACTACTAAGCTTCCTACGTCGAGCTTTCTAGCTATAAAATAAACCGCTTTACCAGGCCAAAATTTAGTCTTTAACCAGGCTCGTTCCGGAGAGGTCACCTTCTCCGGTCCTATACCGTGTCGTGGTGTACGATCCGGCACGGTTACATAAACATTACACACAATACACATTACCTGAGGAATGTTGCCGAGGCCTTGTCGTGGTGTACTATCCGACAATGTGCAGATGTAGCGGATCCTAAACCGTGTCATGGTGTATGATCCGGCACGGTTAGACCACAGACATAAAACATACACAACACCTACCGACCCACTACCGACTACCTGAGCAGTATTTCCTGGACCATTGTCGTGGTGTACGATTCGACGTTGTTGCCGGCAGCATTTCCTATCCTAGTGTCGCGGTATGACCAGATACACGACCGACCGTAGTGTTGGATTAAGTTTTAAAAAATAAGATAAATTGTTGATTTTCCTAGCAAGAAGCCGAACTGGTATAGAGTTAGAACGATTCTAACGTATGAAGTCATCGTCTTTTTCAGGATAATATGTTATACGTAGTACAGCGGGCAATTCATTTATAACACTTACATATACATATGACCACCTTCCTCTCTTCGCTATTTGATTTGTCCATGCCACCAACACCAAATTCATATCTTTTCTTATCTTTCACAGATTTATTTTTAAGTTTATTTGTATTTTTTTCTTCTATGGTCTAACTTCTATAAACTGCAAAAGTACAATTGCCTGATTTGAAAAGTTTCTTCCCATGTTATCCGTCTTCTGCTTCACAAGTTTCGGTAGTTCCTTTCTGTTTGGGTGGATAGTTTCAACTATCGTAATCCTTTTTCAAAGTAGTTTTATATCTGGGGGATTTGCTCGAGAAAAAGCTGTTTGTGGCTAGGACTGTTCCGTAGCCCATCAATGGTTCAATTAATCTGATTACAACATAGTTCGATTGTGCTACTGATGAGTTTCTATCTTCATCGAATATGAAAATCTATTTTTGAAAGTTTCCACACTATCAAAATCCGATGGAAGCATGAAAGTCAGGATTTGTTTTGAAATTTATTAATTTTGTTTGGTGTGTATTTCGAGAGTCTGTATGTGATTCTAGTTGGAAAATTCTGTCTGGCTTTGGCTACTGCATATGTATGATCTTTGCAGTGGTAAATTGCTTGACTATAATTTAATTTCGAGTTGTTTTTAATATATTAAGTTTACAGAATCTAGTTTTTTGAACCAATCAATGATTTAATATTTTGTTTTCAGATACTCTATGATGTTGCCTTTGAAAAACTTCTGAATTGCCTGCCTTAATCTCACTTAACAAATCGAGCAAACTTGGTTATGGTTTACTTTCTATTGTCCGAAACACCTTTGTTTTAACATTTTCATTGGTGTGGAATAGTGAATGCACATAGTTCCTGCATGATTCATATGTACGTGTTCCAAGATTAACATCTTAGAGAAGTGCAGCTCATCGATTTCATTGAAACTACAGAGACTATAAGTTTCCAATTGACTTGATAACATCGACCAATCATTACTAAACAATCTATTCGCCCAGTTCGTAAAGGCAACTTAAACTGTCTGAAGGCAATAACTGAAATTGTATGCGTTCCTAAAATTTTACTGTAACAAAAGCTATTACAATTTAACATCAAGCCTTCTCTCCGTCTTTCCTTGAATTTATATGTGTGTATAGGCAAAGTACCTGTCATCACCTTGGTTGCATAAATTTAGCCCCAAAGTGATAGCAAGAAGTTCACCCACGAATTCCCCTCAAATCACCCTAAAATGTCTTTCGGTTCGACAGTGCATATTTTGAGAGACCTCTTTCATTTCGACGACAGATAGAGAGATATATACGAAGTACTGTAAAACGATGTTAGGGAATTAAATGTCTGGTGCTGGTACCTATACTAGCTCTTATCAAAATGTCAGGTAGGCTTTATCTATCCACAGATCAACAAGAACTTGGTTATGTGAACCTCATCTAAAGAGCACTTTGCATTGATAGTGGTTAAAATAGAATCTCACGGATGAGTTGAACTAAATTGTGTTTACCCATTCGTTCACCTAAGCCCTAAAGGTTAACCATTACAACCATTTCACACCTGGTTGGTGTATATACGGCAACTAAAACGCATCAATGTGTCGGTGGTGCTAAATGGGGACTATGGGAGCACATTTATGTACTTAAAATCAGCTCGATTAAATAAATTTAAGGCGATGCCAATCTGGGTTTATTTAGATGAATGAGGTCTGATACGTTATTGAGAAAATTCACAAGGGATTTTGATACATAATTTTAGATTCCTGACACGAGAAGATAGCCAATTGGCAATTTCTGATGGTGTCTACATAATTTCAAATTGATGGACTTATTAAGGGAGAGCGGGTTTTGTTAAACGAATAGGGGTATAAGGTTCATGACAAGGGATCATGGCAAGGTATTTGGGTACTATTTAATAGTATGATAGTGGACGTTCTTAACACTTGATCCTTAATTGAAATAAATGCAAAAAGTGTTTATTTCATAAGTATCTTACCGATTGTGAAGGCAGACACTAGACAATCGTTCAATAAAAAGGAGAAAATCTAATTATGGCTTATGGAATGTCTTAACGTTGATAACAAAGGGTATGGAAACTGTGTTTTAAAAAGTATTGTACATAGAGAACAATATTATTCCAATTAACTTTAAGGTATTTACATCTAAGACATATTATCATAAGAAAAACTCTCCAAATACCACTCATACATAAAAAGAACTAGAGCAAGTGCAAAGTTAGCACCCAGAAGCCGTAAATCGATTGGTTGTTGGACTACAATGATTGTCCAAGAAGTAGTATAGCTATACCAGTCCGAGAGCAACGGTTATGAGCTCGGCTGTGAGCTTTATTCGTGACAAGAACCTGTGTGGTGAGATATGGACGTGAGCGCCACCTGTATGAAATTAGTTGAACTTCACTGGGAGTGGGTTATTGTGTCCTGGGCTGGTTTACATGATGGGGCAGAGTTGGGTGAGCGTGGGAATCGAGGATCTAGGGTGAGATCTCGTTGGGGTTTCAGGTTAATGTGCCTTGGGTGGGCAACTTGTAATATTTAGTATAAAAATCGATACAACTACAGATACAGATAGAGAGTTAAATAGACCAGGCAAACTTCTGGTGTAACGCAGAGATCGTCGAATGCCGAAGGGCCTGCCTGAAAGCGAAAGCCCGACCCCACTGCTTCCTTTGGAAAACGGAACGGAACCGAAAACGGCCAGATGGCAGCGAATTGTATGTGAATGAAGCGATCTTGGAAATAAAAGGTTGACTAGAACGCGCTAGTTCGAAGCTTGCTGAGCACAAGACTGAAGCGGTGCTGATCAACAAACGGATAAAGCTAGAGTCCGTAAGGATCAGGGTAGGGGAATAGATCATCCACTCCTAGCCCGTTCTGGAGTATCGGGGAGTGATAATGGACCGGGAACTAAACTTCAAAGCCCACTTAGAGGGCACGGCAGACAAAGCGCCTGCGGTTTTAGTAGGAATCTCAGTCCTGTTATACGCAGCGCCAGTGTGGGCAGTAGCGTTAAACAGGACTGAAAACAGTAGGAAATGGATAGTCGGATATAGGTTAAGTTCACTTCGTGCTTGCTGCACGTACAGGATCACGGCCGAGTGCATGATAGCGGGGATGACCCCACCTATACATTCTGGCGAGAAAGGACATGCGTTTCTATGAACCAGAATATAGTAGAGAGGAGCCAAGAAAGGTACGGCGCCAGATTTCGCGCTGCAAGATCGTAAGGGAATGGCAAGGAAAGTGGGATAAGTCTGTCAAGGGTCTCTGGAACCACCGACCTATCCCTAACGTGAAAATATGGGTTACGAGGGAGCGTGGGGAAGTGAGCTACGACCTCACGCAGTTTTTGAGTGGACATGGGGTGAAGGAAATACCTCCACCGCTTTGGGCACGATCATTCACCGTTGTGCCCAGTATGCCCAGCGATGGAAGAAGACGCAGAGCGCATCTTCTTTGCCTGCTCGAGATTCGCTGATGAAAAGGACGGAACTAGAAGAAATGGCCGAGGTGCTACTAAAGCCGGAAAACACCATAGACCAGCGGCCGGTAAGCCAAATGCTTTGGAGTGTCACAAAACACATAAATACTACTGCACCTTAAGCATGCCACCAAAACTTAATTAAACATGAACTTGTTGATATGAAATAGTAAAGATATCAGGGAGCTAGTCGGCTTGGTAACTGGACACTGGACACTAATTGACGTGCGAAAGCGTGGAAGATCGTGGACGTGTGGAAGGGTGGAAGATTTTACCTTCAGAATTAGGTTCTTCAAGTTCGTTCATATCGATAGCGAGTAGTCGGCCCAAGTAGTTTAGCCCGATCTTGCTCAAACAGACAATCTAAGTGAATAATCCTTAACCAGACTTGCGAGCCAGTTAAAGTGGTATAACCAGCTGCGACTTAAGACTATAAAATGTTCAAGCGGTGAACGCGGAAATCCTCTACATTATAGTTCATTGAAAGGAAGAAAGAACCAAAGAAATAACGAACTAGTTATGATGTCCACAATAGATTATTAAGTTTTTCTGCCTCCCCTTAAAAAGCATTCAATTAGACAGACCTTCATTGCAAAAAAGTACATAATCCAACCACAAAGACCATAAGCTTTTCCAGATTATATTTTTTTCCTTTATTTGAAGCAATTTTTAAACGTATTTTCTCCACTATAAAAGTCCTCAGCAAACTTTCATCTTTAGAGAATCATTTAACAGTCCTTGGTATAAATTCGAACGAGTTTGGGGGAGATGACGGGGTGGCTAGCATCCTGTATTTTTCAGATGATGCCATGAAATAGCTTTGTTTCAACCATCTCACGTTTTCAATTGTATTCCATTTCCCCATCGCCCCTGCTCCTCCTTTGTAATAGGATGTTGTACGAGCATCTAGAAACGGCGCCAGGCATAAAAATTAGATTCCGTTTCTGTTTGTAGTCCTAACGAGAATCTAAAAACCAGACGTGACTGATATCGCAGGATGTGCCACTTTTGGATTTCCTGCCATATCCTCCTCTTTACAAAGTCCCTTGATAATTCGATTTCGATTTGGTATGCTTTTCTGACTTGCAAATTCTTCTTCCTATTTTTTTTTTATTTTTTTATCTTAGGCCACTCTGTGAGCTTGGTTGAGCTTGGCTCATCAATACTTTTTTATCCGGGATTTATTCACCACCCAAAAAAAAAGGAAAAAATAAATAAAAAAACCAATTACAAAACGTCCTGACTAACCACCCACGCTGTGCAATTATGGAGGCCGCCACAAAAATCCCCCAGATTGATATTCCTGGGGGATAATTCCGAATAGAAACGGAAAATTTTATTTGAAAATTACGCGCGAAATTTAAATATATTTTGGGACAATTTGGTGTCTTCTGTTACGTTAATGATGGATTTTGTGACACTATCGGAATTCAGAGGCCGAACAATCTCGCGATTGGGGTGGAAAAAGAAATTTAGGCGCTTTTGTTTCTTCTATTTAGTTTTCGGGGGGCTAAGTGTGGCTATTGACATTTTTGGTGAGAAACGTGATTCTTCAAACATCGCCCACAATCGACTACAATGGTCTTAGATATGTAAATAATATTAATTATAAAAAAAAATAAATTTTTCTTTAATTAATAATTCAAAAATTTCTTTTAATTTAAAGTTTTAAGTCCAGTATTTCTACCAGCTCTTGCGCAGCCCTGGACTTGGACATGGACTTGTTCGCAACTCTAGCATACTATTCTGGGCTAACTCCACTTGCTACCTGGGTCAAACTTGTTTTTCAGGCTTGCTCGCAGTTACCTTAATCAGAGTTAGCTAGTCTTGGATCAGGTTTGTATAAGATTGGACCAAGCCGATTTTTAAATTCAAAATGGCCGCTTAAGTATATGATCAAAATATAAATTCAAAATGGCCGCACTAATATGGCCGACGAGCTCGCCAGTTGTATTCCGATTCCAATGTAAATCGGTATATGGAAGTTTTTAAGGTAGTAAATAACGATTTTGTGATCAAAATTTATAAATTTAAAATGTGGGGTCAATATGTCGGAATATGTGGGTTAGGAATATGTAGGTTGTTCAAGACTTGGAAAATCGAAAATCTTGACATTAGCTACAAATGGATCAACATTGAACATAGTGTATCATGAAGCTCTCTAAGGGGTCGAGCCGAATCTCACCCAATCTCACGTCGGGGAGAGGGGGGTTTCGGAAAATATCACGTATAAATTGCTAGAAAACTGCCATTTACTTACAGGCCGCCGGCAGGCCAGATCCGCAGGTAAGGGCCAATTAAGGCCACACAGTACTCAGTCTGACTGAGAGATGATGACTTCAGGTATCGGCCTGACAGGCCGTGGCATGAAGGTGACATCATGATTCCTTATTCCCTACACGCAGGCGAAGACGACAGTTTAGCAAAGCAGGTTATTAATTTAAGTGCAAAAATGTTCATGGCCTCAACAGAAACTTCAAAGACACAAACAGATTGGTAACTGGAAAAAACTTTAAAATAAACGCGCAGGCGGCGTGAAGAAATTAAATGTATGGGAAAATTCCGTGCTCCAGATTTACGCCATGAACACCCGCGAATAGGCGCGAACTCGAGTGTGGATGGTTTGCGAACCTAGTTCACGCCTTTCTTTCAGTTTCAAGTGGATACGGTTTGAATTCGTGCGGTAAATTCACGGCTTGAGACTAAATAGAAGTTCAGAACTTCAGCCACAAACTAACGACTAATGTCCGAAAGTGCACAATAGCTCCTCTGTTGAAAGAAAATCGTCTCACGAAATTTATGGACGAACCCTAAGCATTTGGCTCAGAATTGATATTGTAAGAAGCCGCGGAAATCTGGGATTTAAGTTTTTAGGTAAAGTCTAGGATTCTGCATTACCGGAAAAGGCTAGCATCTGGGTAAATAAATAAAACCTCCATCAGTGACATTCTCAACTGATGTGTTTGGAGCCATTTACACTGTTCATCTATCAAATGTTGAATGTTTTTACTTAGGGTTGCTGTCCAAAATCATTCACACATTTAGGAACGGTAAATGGCCATCATTGTGAAACATATCGAGAAGATTGTCACCGTTTGAGCTTGTTGGAAGACGATTCGTAATGGGCCAAACAATCGCTGATTTCGTAGCTACATCGAATGCGCATCAACTAAGAAGGCTGCCATCAGTGTGACAACATGCTATCCGTCTCAACCTATAGAGCTATGGAACAA
Organism: Thereva unica; assembly: GCA_949987705.1. Lineage (NCBI taxonomy): Eukaryota > Metazoa > Arthropoda > Insecta > Diptera > Therevidae > Thereva > Thereva unica. Next base: position 136,337 of record CATLJY010000495.1, on the reverse strand, counting down.
ATACAAGGAGGACATGTGCGAAGACATAGTCCATGGCGTACAAAATACATTGCACAATCCGGAAATGGCAATGTGTGACGAAATATACAACGAACGACTGATTCCCATTGTGGATTTGTTCATGACGATAGCAAATAAACTATTACTTCAGGTTGGCATGATTGCGGCGAATCGACCCATGCACCATGCGTTCGATCAAGAACTGAACCGTGAGCATCAATGAACCGTCAGGTTCAATCTAATGTACCATGATCAACAAAAAAATGCTTACGAGACATCGGTGGACAACACTGGTCCAATCTATTTCCTGAATGCTCCAAATGGACCAGGAACAACATTCGTTATTTCGCTGATTCTGGCCACAATTCGATCGCGAGCTGACGTTTCACTAGCTTTTCGCATTGCAGCAACGCTATTAGACGATGGACGTACTGCACATTCTACTCTCAAATTACCATTGAATTTGAACACAATGAAAACTCCAAAGTGTAACATCCCCTGCAACAATGCAATAGGAAAGCTGTTGTTTGAATGCAAACTGATTGTCTGGCTGATTGACGAATTCACAATGGCGCACAAGAAATCAATTGAATCACTAAACATTTCACTGCAAGGTATTCTACGCAGCAACATCTTTAGCGGTCAAATGGTTTTCTTGGCAGGAGACTTCAGACAAACTATGAGAGTGATTCCTCGTGGGACTGCTACAGATGTGCTGAATACGTGCCTGAAGGAATCAGCGTTGTGGAGACACCTGAAAATATTGTCGTTGACTACGAATATGAGACTTCAAAACAATCAAAGTGCTGAACAATTTTCAAAGCAATTATTAGAAATTGGTAACGGGAAAATCTCAGTAGTTGCGACGACAGCGTTAATAACGATTTTGAATGATTTCTGCCAATTCGTGGATTCACAAACGACTCTTATCGACAATGTCTTACCGGAAGTAAAACGAAATCATCGTAATCACGCTTGGCTCAGTAAATCAATCCTCGCGCAAAGAATATCAATGTCAACGCATTGAATGTCACCATTCAATCTCAAATTGCCGGAGATTTGGTGAGAGTGTGCCCAACTTAGGGGGTTTCCCCCTAAATTTAGGGGGACAAAATCGCAATGGGGGGTTTTTTAGGGGGTAAAAATGTTTAGGGTTTTTTTTAGGGGTTTTAAAAATAAATTTACGGTCATCCAAAAAAAAGATTATATTTAATTTTGAAACCATGCGTATCGAATATTGCCAAATCTTTATGTTTTACTAAATCGCTATATTCGTAATATTTCATTTTATTACATTTTTTATGACTAATCAGACAGTAACGATTGACGACATCTGTTGGTATAGTCCTGTAAACCGTCAACTGTAATTATAAAAGCGGTTGTAAGCTTAAGCTGCTTGATCTGGATTCAAATTCAATTCAGATGTCAAACAGAATCAGAAACAGCTTAACAATTTCGTGTACGCGTTGCAGTTTCTGACTTGCAATAATTTCATAATTGCAAGAAAATATCATGCAATATTATTATTTAGAGAAAAATGTAAGATCCGCTGTGTTGTCAATGACGACAATTTTTCACACTGCAAGCTGGCACTGCGCGAAACACGGCCTTGGTCTAATATAAGATTTTTACATATAATATCTGTAACTCCTGGAATTGATCAGAATAAAAATTACATATGTTACTTGCTATAATTTGATAGCAAGAGACAATATTACTATTCTACGAAATGCCATACTATTAATTTTAGGGGGTTTAGGTCTGATTTTAGGGGGTTTTTGACTCACTTTTAGGGGGGAAAATTTTTCGGTGTTGGGCACACTGGGTGACATACAAATCAGTTATTCCTCCACTAATCAAGATGATGTCGTGTCGTGAACTATCCGACGAAGTTTTCGAATTCCTCGGACATACCCGGATTTCCACCCCATAATTCGCAACTCAAAAACGGTTCGGTCATCATAAAGCCGCGTTTACATTTCAATTTTTTGTCGTGTCTCGTGAATTGCGCTATGGTCTTTCCCTTTCTCCACTAACTTTTGTCAACTTAAAACATCGCAATTTGAAATATTCATACCTTAAGCCCATTGCAGGTAAGATTCGTTGGAAAATTAACTAATCCTAAGAGTTTTGTGGAGCATTTATAAGACGACTTTAGACCGTTCTAGTTAGGACTTACGACACAGCAATGCCATCGAGCCTTTTTCTACCCATCCAGACTTAGCCACTAAATCTTTATCAATCCACGTCTAGATTCATATTCACCTCGATAAATTTTTATCGAAATTGCGAATAAAAAGGAGCAAAATCCCAAAGGGGGCAAAATTCTAGTGAGAAATGTCTAACGCCTTCTATTCCTCATAAATTCCTGGGAATGTTTTGCTCTGAACTTTATATGGGTCATCCGCTGCTGGAGAGATACAGGATATCCGGACGCCAAAATTATTGCCAGTGCACGTTACAAATTACGAGTATGTGAGCCTCCTACAGTCGAGTGCTAATTTATAGTTCCTAGATACAAAATTGAATGTTTTATAGACGTAAGATTTAGAAATATTAGCCGAGTGGCAAATTCTGGTTATCCCACCCATTCCCCGTCCACAAGGATAGCAGCGCCGCTCCTAGATCCAAAACGAAAGTAGTTTAGTGGCTCCTATATATATGCGAAGCCTATGGGGAGCAGAGCACAGGCTGATTCACGGGGATGATATCTTCTGTCTGGGATCTTTCATGTGGTATAAGGTAAGACTATAAGAGATTACCAGATTACATATCCTGACCCAAGATGAAGGTCAAAGCGAGGGCTACTGGTTCGAGGCGGAATCTATGTTGAAAACGTTGGATGAGTAAGAATGCAACGAGGGTATTAGGGGACTACATTTATCTGTGTTACGTGACCTAAAGGTGAATCTTTGATTTTAGTGAAAGAATCACATGTCAAGGAAATAATTGGATCATTCTGGGAAAGCGTATAGTATTTCAGACACATTGAGAAGATTCGTTATTAAGGTCATTTGAGAACGTAAATGGAAGGAGATTCATTAGTCATTGGAGCCGCTTTCTTTTGAATGCGGGATTTGGTGACAAAATTAAGAGAGATAATTGTACTTTTTAAGCCTCAAGAAATGAATCCGGATTAAGGGGATTACGTTCTCTAATTAGTTAGTGCTCATCTACATGAATATTGCAAGATTATTATATTTTTAGTTATATGAAAAAAAGTTTAGATTTATAACATCCAAAAGTCCAATTGGTGTGAAGTACGATTATAGTTTAAGCCACATTTTAGATAAAATGACTACTTAATTTACGGAATTCAATTAAGACTCCTTTGCAACAGTTCCTTCCGCAGTATAAATTTTGAGCCGATGTCATTCAGTTCGGATTCGTTAACTTACCTTCATAATGGTCTTAGCCATCCTCCCAGGAGTTAAAGTAGACTTTTCGACCGTACTACTCTTCCCTGATAGGATGTAGACGTCCAGGCTAAAGAAGCCTATATAGGTGGTATATGTTTTTCTTGACATCTATTGGGTCGTGAAAAGTTCTGATGTAGCTTTTCTATGTGTTTGTGTTTCAAACTAATTTACTTATAAAATAGCAATGTTAATCAATGATTTATTGGCCATTTTGTTCGACTACCTTTTGACATCTATTAGTGTGCTTTTTGTCTGTTCATGTTCAATTGAAGAAAATTAAACACTGTTAGGAGGAGTTTGGAAAAGTGAGGAACGAGCCCAATTAAAAATAAGTTACCCGAAAAAATGAAACTCGCCCGCACCTTGCATGCACGCTGCCGCCACAGGCATGCACGCTCCCGCCATAGGCATGCACTTTTTCTAGACTAAAGGGAGCAAAATTGGGCCTTTAAAAAATTGGGTAGGATGAAAAAACGGGCAATTATCTTGTATTATTTTTACTCAAGTGTGCATGCGTACCTGCTGCATACTAGGTGCGGTCGAGTTTCGTTTCTACTCGGCAGGGGATAGAAGGAGGCGTGAAACGACAAAGGATTGTGGTGTGGACCGATAAGCTTGTCGTCCTTTATGTCAAAGGGCTTAGGAAGTATGCTAGACCTGTTCATCCAAAATTCTCTGAAGGATGCTGTATGCCGTATAATGCCCAGTGGGCACAATGAGAGAGAAAATTGATGCGCACCGAACAATATACCCAAGTATTGCATACCGAAGAATACCTCGGCAACATTCTTGGGCGTTGGGATTTTCAACAACGGAGCAGATATGATCTGGCGTAATTCCGGATTTACTATGGAATTAGTAAGTCAACCCTCTTAACAAAAAAGGAAGTGGTAAAGTTAATGAGGAAGGCTTAAGGATAAGAGAAAGGCACGATAAAGGCAGTCGCCTATGGTGATCTTGGAATCAAGAAAGTTGCTCTTCTCATTCAATTGGATTGACAATGGTTCTATCAAAGAATGTAATTTCGTTCACCAAGTTAAAATGAAAAAATATGGGTGAAGAATGAAAGAACTGGTAGCGCCAACGTGTAGTTCTACTCCATTCGGACTCCTCAATTGGAGATCAGTCCCCATGGGTAAAGCAATCTTTTATTGGCGCCTAGCAATAGTATTATGTATTTTTTGGGTAGGGCTAATTAGATGATAAGGCCAAAAATATAAAGTAGGCCGGACCTTCTTCCACCATCTTTATAATCGACAAATGACTGGCTGAAAATTTGGGGGTATACATCATTAATGTTGCTCCTTGCCTGTCTTCCGTAAGATGTCTAGTGTTAAGCTTAATTCGAGGAATAGAACAGGATTGATGTTATGAGGAGTCAGAAGGTTATTGAATGAAAGTGGAACATTGATCCACAATCCAGTTGTCTATGCAGAAGGGGACTGTAGAAGCGGTCTAATCTGCTGTTGTGTGCTAAAGATTGCAGACGGCCTTAGGCCTAGATTACGGCCTTTATTTGGGTTATTAACGTTTAATGGCTAATACCAGATAAACGAATTGCATTAAAATCTAGGCCTAATGTACGACATGCTTTCTCCACGGCATTCCAGACGTCTGTTCACGTGCTTTCACCGTGTCTGATATAACATGGTTTACATGGTTGATTACTACCTAGCCTAGATTCTAGACCGTCTATATCTAGCAATTCCCCTAGTCATACAATTGGGAGTAACATCTTTTTGGTGATTAAAAACTGTAAATTGTTAGTTTTAACGTTTTTATTTCGTTATTTTTATTAGATAGTAAAAGTGTATCTTCAATAAAACCAATTTATTTTATTCAAAACACACCCTATTTTCACAATTTCCCTAATGTTCCATTACGTAACCGCTAGATACACCAATGTGCCCATACAGGAATAATCGATAGCTTTACTGACAAAGCCTGATTTAGTTTAGATCGACGATAAAGAAAATCCTTGATTGTGTAATAAAATCCTTTCTGAAAGAGGCCTGCTTTGCTGCTAGGAAATGTCGTCGGGTGAAATTTTTCCACTGTTTGAAATCTTTTCATTTCTTTTATATACACTATTAAACGAAATCACTTTAATGCATTTCAAATGCAATGCGCTAGTTTATTTATCCCCATGGAAGCCCCCTAAGTAGTTTAAAAAAAAGGAATAAATCCTTCTGCAAATACAAAAGTCTACAGAGGCACACACAAGCTACACTGGGAAACTTTTCAAAAAGTCTTTTACAAGGACCCCAAGCAAATCGTTTTTGTATCCTTTGAGCCTTTGAGTATTTAACTATTTTAATTTGAAAAAAAAAAAAAAATGTTGTTAGTGGTGTTAATGGGTGTTTTCTGTAAGATGGTGGAACAAGAAATAAATAAACTCATTTTCCAACTCGAGGAATAATTAACCAAACCATCGGGCGGGTATTGACTGAGAATTTTAATTAAAATTCAAAGTCCTGTCGGCGAGTAGTTTTCCTTCTGCAGGGACCTTCTACTTTGAGCTCCCAATCAAAATTGCTTACGAGATTATTTTCTACTTTTCTTGTGGTGAATAGAATTCTTTTATTCTATTTTGTGATCGAAGGCACTTGTTACCTTGATCTTGATGTTTGTGTAGGCGGCTCTTGATACCGATACACTGAAGGTCTAAGTTGTTGTAAATAAGGTTTGTGTAAATCGTAGGCACTTGATACCTAGATTCTGGCGATTGTATGACCGGCTCTTGATACCGGCACACGAGAAATTAATTGTAGAATAAGGCAAATGAAATTAATATTTTAAGTGTTTATTCCGAGAAGTCTGTTGACTGACTGAATTTATTTTTAATTTTACCAAAAGCTTTACACATTAAAATACTTAAAACTAGATAAAATTTTAACTTAATAGTGAAAAATAATTTGCTGATTATGAATTTAAAAATGAGTACAAAAATAAAGAAAAACAAAACAAGAAGACAAGATTCCAGGCTTGCTCAGAATGCGAGCGTCAAATTTCGTCTGGAAATTTGTCTTCTGTCTTACAGCTGCTGATAAGCCTTGTGCTTATTATGTATATTATGTTAACTTAACTGCTGACTTAGGTTAAAGAATTCTTAAGTTTTTGTAAGAATTCGAACATTCTCCCCGCCTTGAATGTACATTCAAACTTGAGGGACGGAAAATGATGATCTGGATACAACTTCTTCTGGAACTTCTGGATCCTCTGACTCCTGTGTGGTCCTTATTGCAGCGTCTTTCTTCCTTGTCATGCAGATCGATCGATATTTCCATATGATGAACCCAAAAATTAATGCCGTGAAGATTAGTCCTGTATATCCAACGGCAAATTGATGGTAATCATGTGGTTGAATTTTGTTTGGTAATTGGGTTTGCAGGTTGAATAGATCCCTCCTCAGGTTCTCTAGTTCCCTTATCTGAGATGATACATGTTTTGAGATATTTTTTGAGTTGATCAGGACAGTTGGACTAAGATCTTCAGGTGTTATCATGTCCGTGAGGTTCCCCGATGGTAAGTAGGATCGTCTGAAGCTTGATGGATAGATGTTGTGTGATTGAATAGTTAAAGATTGTTGTTTGATGACGCATTTTGATTGGATTGTAATTCGACCGGCCCTCATAAGAGTATATTGAGTGACGTTGGTTCCACAGACCACATTGATGGCTGATGGTTGAAGAACTGAATAAATCCATTGGTTGGGGGTGTGCAGTTGGATCCAGTGAGGTCCAGGGCCTAGATTCATGATTTCACACATTGATGGATGAGGAGCCTGATTAAAATAACTTATTTCGCAGGCGCCAACATTCGAGCCTTTATGAAACATGGGCTTTCTTTGTTCACAGATGTAGTTATCATGAACGACTGATACGCAAGTTGAGAGATCATCCATCAAGTAATATTGATCTCTGTGGAGGTTTATGATGAAAAAGTTCGCTGACGGTTTCACTGCTATAAATGTGTTGTTCACAGGAACTGGAACTGGAGTTAATTTGTAGAGTTCGAAGTCTTCTAAAGCTAGAAGTGGTAGCTTGAATTGGAAAATTATATAATTGATGGTGGGCCGGCCTTCAATGGTCATCAGGTTGTACAGTTTTAGCATGTCATCTTGGAATTGTGGCATCTTCAGTGATGAAGGCAGCATACTCTTGATTTTTATCACTTCTTCTCTGAGTTGCCGTGGTGATATCAGTTGTGGATTTATCTTGCCATGTTGAGTGTCAGTGAGAACATTCATGATGTCGCCTTGTGCCTTCTGATACTTAGAAAGTGCCAAGAATAGTTGCATGCTCAGCATTATGAATAATTGATGTATTTTACTGTCGCGGTTTTCCTCATGAACCTTGTTGACTTGCTTGGAAAGCTCATTTAAATGATTTTCTAACTGCCCAAAATGTTTTTCTATTGTTTCACTGTCGTGCTTCATCAGGTTCATGGTTGCATCGATGATGGTTGTTTGATTTTTAATCAAGTGAAGCAGATGATCTTCATTTCCCTGAATATTCTCAATGGTCTGTGCCATATGTTCTGCGTACTCTGAGTCTAGGATGCCAAACAGAGAGTTTGCCACGTTCCCTATGATGTTTATGGCCCCTCTTTTGACGCGCTGACCTTGCTGTGTAGGCAACAGGATCTCATTGTTGTCCACCATTTCATTAAGAAGTGCCTTAATGTTGTCAAGAATTCGTAAACAAGGTCCTTGATCCGCCATCATGCTACATAACTTGTCGAGGTTTTGTGTACAGTTTGTGATGTACGCATATTCTTTCCAATAGGGTCCCATGTCGTAGTAGAGCACAAGATTCCACTTGCTTGTCATTGTATTGGCGATTCCTAGATTTTCGAAGAAAATTCCAGGCCGAGATGTGAATGGGCTGACATCAATTGGTGAACTTGTTGCAGATGGAAGAAACACGCTGGTTAGTAGTAATGTCACCACTGCTGCTCCTAATGATAGTCGTTGTCTTTTCCTTGGAGTGTTTCTCAAGCTATTTGACCCGGTGGTTGCGTCGTTGCTCACAGGCTTGTGGACAGTGGTAGTTGGGTTGGAACTTGCTCCAGCTAGGGAGTCCAAGTTTTCGGCGATTTGACTAACCTCCTCGGATGCATCGTTTGTGTGGAGCTCTTCAATTGGAAGAGGTGCTATCTTGTGGACAGCTCTTCTCAGTATGCCGGAGGCTGTGCGTACGTCCACGACCCTTGCAAGGCCGTCCGCTCCCTTGATACTGTTAATTATCCTCCCAAGGGGCCATTTTAACGGTGGAGTGTTGTCCTCCTTAAGGATGACCATCGTTCCTGGTTGGATATTTTGAACCTTATTTTTCCATTTATACCGTTGCTGCAGGTGATTCAAATATTCTAGTGACCATCGTCGCCAGAACTCGCCTTTTATGTGGGCAATGAGTTTCCATCGGGACAGAAGATTACCTCTCAATGGTTCCACATCAGCATCAATTGGAGTGGTCAAGGGTTCTCCTATCAGGAAGTGGGCAGGAGTGATTGCCGTCAAGTCATTCGGATTGCTGGACATCGGCGTTAGTGGTCTAGAATTTAGTATTGCTTCTGCTTCTACAACGGCTGTTTCTAATTCTTCGTGAGTTAAGGAGGCAGATAATAACGTCTTTTGTAGCAAATGTTTGGCAGATTTCACTGTGGCCTCCCATAAGCCGCCAAAGTGTGGAGCTCTAGGAGGTATGAACTTGAATTCTATGCCTCTTGAAGTGCAAGAAGATGCAATGTTTTCTTGGGTTGCCTTTGATTCCAACATTTTCTTTATCTCCTCTAATTGATTCCTTGCTCCGATAAAGTTTGAGCCATTGTCGCAGTAAATGGTCTTACAGTGGCCACGACGTCCAATGAATCGTTTCAGTGCCCAGATAAATCCTTGTGTGGAAAGATCGGTAACCACTTCCAAATGGGAGGCCTTGGTCGCAAAGCAGCAGAACACTGCTATGTATGCCTTCAATGGTCTCTTTCCCCTTATCTTGAAGTGTACCCATACAGGGCCACAAAAGTCAATGCCAGTGTTTGCAAATGGCCTTGCAGGTTCAACTCGATCTCGGGGAAGATTTCCCATAAGCTGATTTGACAGTTTAGGTTTGGCTCGTGCACACTGCACGCAGTGTTGGACTACTGACCTGGTCAGGATCTTTCCTTTGATTGGCCAATAAGTTTGTCGTACTATCGACAACAATGTTTGTGCCCCCACGTGCAGATTTTCCTTGTGCATTTCGTTGATTAGCAACTTTGTCAATGGATGAGAATATGGTAAAAGCATTGGGTGCTTAGCGTTGTAAGGCAACGATGATTGTTCTAATCTGCCCCCCATTCTTATTATTCCTTTACGATCGAGAAATGGTGTAAGAGTGCTGATGGCACTAGTTTTTGCTACTTCTCCAAATCTTTCCAAGAAGCTGATGTCTTCCTTGAACTCTTCTTGTTGCATACATTTTATAATTAGAACCAGAGCTGCATCCAGTTCGTGTTTGCTCAGCCAAGTATGAGTCGTGGTTGCCTTGCCTTTGCTATTACTTATGAAGCGTAATATATATCCGACAACTCTCTGGAGTCTCTTAAATGAGTTTTGATGATCAATTGTCGTGATTATATTAGAACTCTGAGTGGTGGTTGCTGCGAAGGCTACCTTCCTTCGTTCACTATCATCTTCAACGCGTTTTTTGATGTACGGTGGAGGCCAAGACATCTCAGATCCATGAAGAAATATTGGTCCATAAAACCACAGATTGCACGATGTGAGTTTTTCAGGTATGATTCCCCTTGATAGGACATCAGCTGGATTCTGGTTTGATGTAACATGCCTCCATTGATCCGACGACGTCAGTTGTTGAATGGATGACACTCTATTTGCCACGAATGTGTGGATTGCGAATTGATCCAGTGCAGGACAATTTCGGAATCTGTCCATAAGTAAACAGAATTGTGCTTGATATTTAAATCCTTAGAAATGCGAGCAGCCAGTTCAGCTGCTAGTTTAGCTGCGCAGAGCTCTAAACGTGGTAGTGTTATTTGCTTCGTTGGTGCGACCCGTGATTTGGCACATAATAGTCGTACTGTGATGATGTTGGTTTTATCTACCGATTTTACGTAGACGGCTGCTCCATATGCCTTTTCGGAGGCGTCTGCAAAGATATGAAATTGGTATGATTTTGGAGCTCTGTGGTTGAAGATGTGACGTTCAAATTTGATGTTGTTTAATGCAGCTAGTCCATCACGAAAGTTGATCCAGTAAGTGTACATTTCTTGAGGGAGAGCAGCATCCCAATCTAGTTTTATGGACCAAAGCCTCTGCAGGAATAGCTTTGCGAGAACAATTACTGGTGCCATTATTCCTAATGGGTCGAAGCACCGAGCAATGTCAGAATAGGCGGTTCTCTTCGTTATCCGGTCATGTTTCTTCGTTGATGTTCTAATGGAAAATTGGTCGGATTTTGGTAACCAAGTTAACCCAATCGTCTTGATCGAGTCTTCGTCCTTACTGTCAAAGTCCAGCGCCAATTCCTGATCCCTTGGATCGATGTTTTGTAGCAACCGTGGGCTGTTGGCGCACCACTTTCTCAATGTCATGCCTGCTGACTTAAGGATCGTTTGTATTTGTGCTTGGATTTCAACAGCTGTGCTTATGTTATCTGAGCCAGTGAGGACATCGTCCACATAGAAGTCACGCTTTAGCACCTCTGCTCCTAGTGGGTACTGCTCCTTCGTTTCGTCTGCTAACCTTTGTAAAGATTTTGTTGCCAGGTATGGGGCGCTTGTTGTGCCGTATGTGACAGTAGTTAATTGGAAGCATTTGATACGTTGTTCTGGGTCACTTCTCCACCAAATCAATTGATATCGCTGATCTTCTTCGTTCACCCGTATTTGGCGATACATCTTTTCTATGTCAGAGGTGAACACATATCGGGGCATTCGAAATCTGAGCAGATGGGAGAAGACGTCGTCTTGCACCGTTGGTCCAGTTGAAAGGAGGTCGTTAAGTGAAATGTTTGTCGAAGTTTTCGCTGAACCGTCGAATACGACTCGTAGTTTCGTCGTAGTGCTGTCAGGCTTTGAAACGCAGTGGTGGGGCAAGAAAAAGTACGGCTTTTCTATTTCATTGAAGTTGATTTCCTTCATATGCCCGAGCTGCATGTATTCGTTCATGAAATTGACATATTGCTCCCTCAAATCGTCATGCCTCGCTAATCTTCGTTCCACTGACATAAATCGTTGAAGTGCGATGTCCTTTGATTCACCAAGCGAAGTCGGCTCACCCTGGAACGGTAATCTAACAATGAATCTGCCATCTTCATCTCTGGTAGTTGTCCGATCGAAGAAAGCCTCACATCTTCGCTCTGCTGCGGTCAGATTGGTCTGTTCAATTGGAGTTTCTAGTCGCCAAAATTTTTCAATTTGTGTGTCCAGCGCTTCATCTTCACTACATATACCGCATACTGCTGAACTTTCGGTTCCTTGTTGGGACCCACCACCTACTACCCAACCAAAAACTGTATTTTGAAGGACCGGTAGATTGTCTCCTAACGTGATCTGGCCAACGCATAGCAATGAGTAGAACAATTCTGCACCAATCAATAAGTCAATTGAATCTGAACAGTTAAATCTTGGATCGGCGAGTTGTATATTTCTAGGTAGTGGCCATGCTGAAATGTCTATTTCCTGTGCTGGTTGAGGAGAGGTGATTTCTGGCAAAATGTGTACCAATAGTCGACATGAGAAATTATTTATCTTGGATTTAATGGTGAGATTGATGTGACGTCGCGAAGGCTGTCGTTGCCTGTTAATTCCTTCAATAGTCATGGAAGCTGGCGTTCCTGTAAAGCCCAATATCCCTGCCATTTTTTCGGTAATAATGTTAGGTTGCGATCCATTGTCCAATATGGCTCGGGCTTCTACAACGTTGCCACTGCTCGCGATTAGATTGACTCTGACTGTACTCAATAGTACCTGCTTATTTGTGGTATGGTGTGCTTTTGCTGTCAAGGATATTGGGTCAGCTAATGGTTTAACTAACTGTTGACTGTTGGTGGCAACTTTCTGTGTTGAATCTAGTTTACTCGGATTTGGTCCTGCAATCTCTGGCTTTGTTTGTATGTGGAGCAAAGTGTTGTGAGGCTTGTTGCAGTCTCTACATCTCTTTGACGATGGACACTGGTTTACTGTATGTCCTGACCTTAGGCAGTTTATGCAGGCCTTGCTGGCCTTGATGAGACTGTATCTTTTTGAAGGCGAAGCTTGCAGAAAGGTTGAACAGTTGAACACTTGATGATTACCCTTGCATGTTGGGCATTTCACGTCTGCGGTGACAGTGGTTGTTAGTGATCTTGCCTGTGGTCTTCTTATAGCTTCCTCTGAGGTTTTGCCTTTTGCGCCAAGAGCTTCCAAAGATTGGAAGCGATTCTCTAGAAATCGGAGGAATTCCTTCAGAGACTGCAGCGCCCTAGGGTCCTTTAGTGACTGCTCCCACAATGTGTGGGTGTTTTTGTCTATTTTTCTTATGAGAATGTGGAGTAATAGTGGATCCCATTGGTCTGTAGCAATCCCGAGAGCGGATAGAGCGAGGAGACATTCGTGCGTAGTGTCATGCATGGTCCTGATTGCGTGGGCTGATTCGTGGTTGATCTGGCACTGCCCTAGTAGCTTATTGAGGAGTGCGGTGACGAGTAGCCGGATGTTCTCGTATCTCTCATTTATTATCCTCCAAGCCGTAGCATAATTTGCGTCAGAGGTAGTTAGATGTCTTACTAGTCTTTCCGCCTCTCCGCACAAACTTGTTTTCAAATACCAGATTTTCTGGCAATCCGCAATCGGCTGGTTATGAACGAGCTCAGTAAAGAGGTCCCGAAATTGCCGCCACTTCAGATAGTCTCCGTCAAATTTGCTAAGTATTATCTTGGGCAATTTCATTGATGGAACGATGGGACTGGTTTCAATTGGCGGATTGATGCTTCTTGGAATGCTGCTCCCTTTATATCTGGATGCCTCGTGCAGTTGAATGAGATTGTAATGCACTTGTTCCTCCAAATTGAAGTAGGTATCTTCTTCATAGCCGAATGTGTCAGGCTGTTCTGTTGATTCCCAAACTACGTGATGGAGATGCTGTATTTGAGACCAATATTGCTCAATTGCCTTGATTTTTATTTGAAGGAAGCTCTCTGATTGTTCCCTAAGAGGAGCTGGAAGTCCATTGAGTAGTCGTTCGAGGCTGTTTATCAGCGATCGCTGCCTTCGGATAGTACCATTGATGTCAGTACCATGACCATGTTGATCCGAGTCTTCTACCTTGGATGGACGATAACATCTCTTTGGTATTGCACCCATGAGGGATTTCTCGCCGTATGTGTTAGCTGTGGTAAACTCCTTAGTGGGTCCTCGTGGTAATGACATTGCGCCTGTAGTTTTGTCCTGAGTTCCTTGAGTATTGATTATAGCACTCGGTAAATTTGTTGCTTCTCCCTGTGTGGCTGTGGTAGCTGGGGATGGTTGTGTTGCGGTCTCCCCTGGTAATTGTGATAGGTCCAAGGAATTCAATCTTGCGTGAATGTCCTGCTGCACATCTTCAATTACACTACCAACTGCATTATAGTAGTCCTTGGTGAAATAGCTGTGACTGATGTACTCGGGGTAATTAACACGGATGAAATTGTCAGTTGTCTCGAAATCGTTCCATAACGGCTGCAATGATCGAAGCTTGCCCTTGAGATAATCTGCTGTCTTCCGTGATGAGCCATCCTTTTTATAGTTCTTGCATATCCTTATGATTTCCTGGCCGGTTGCCTCTTGTCTGCTGGCTAGTTCCTCCAGTGAAGTCATAATGGTAGATTTGTAAATTATTCCTTGGGGTGATTACACAAATTGTGTAATCACGTCGGGGTCACCAGTAAATGAATAGAATTCTTTTATTCTATTTTGTGATCGAAGGCACTTGTTACCTTGATCTTGATGTTTGTGTAGGCGGCTCTTGATACCGATACACTGAAGGTCTAAGTTGTTGTAAATAAGGTTTGTGTAAATCGTAGGCACTTGATACCTAGATTCTGGCGATTGTATGACCGGCTCTTGATACCGGCACACGAGAAATTAATTGTAGAATAAGGCAAATGAAATTAATATTTTAAGTGTTTATTCCGAGAAGTCTGTTGACTGACTGAATTTATTTTTAATTTTACCAAAAGCTTTACACATTAAAATACTTAAAACTAGATAAAATTTTAACTTAATAGTGAAAAATAATTTGCTGATTATGAATTTAAAAATGAGTACAAAAATAAAGAAAAACAAAACAAGAAGACAAGATTCCAGGCTTGCTCAGAATGCGAGCGTCAAATTTCGTCTGGAAATTTGTCTTCTGTCTTACAGCTGCTGATAAGCCTTGTGCTTATTATGTATATTATGTTAACTTAACTGCTGACTTAGGTTAAAGAATTCTTAAGTTTTTGTAAGAATTCGAACATGTGGTTCTATTTAATCGACATTGAAATAAATTATTTTTTTTATTACTGTTTTGGCAGGGCTCCATAGTGAAAATTCTATTTTCAAAAATGGCGTTTAATTACAGTACCTTGAAAATGGCTCCACATGCTCGAAGGAGCACCCAAAAGCCCGGGGAAAACGTCCTTAATATGCAAAATTCACACATCCTTATGCTGCGGCAGTGAAAATTCCACAATTTCACAAATTTCCTTCGTCGTAATCTATTTTTTTTTTTGTTTATCCTGCGGAGAAAATCATGTTACGAATTCGCCACAAATCAGTTAATATTATTCTGAAATTTATTTTCATGGAAACGGCACCCATCTACGATTTTATCCTTGTGTAAATCCTCTGAAAATTTCCTCAAAGCCCTGAAGGTACCACACCTACCCAACCGTGGCACTGTGTCTGTGCATAGCTCTCTCCCCCGCACACTGTTCAGGTTCACAGGTGTTCCTTGCACCCCACTTAAGACTTTCAAACTTATTCTGGCGAATTATTCTTACGGGCATAGAAGGATTTTCCACGCCAAAGTTATGGGAATAAAATATCCCTTTTCCTTGGTAATAGGATCAATTTATTTTTGGTTATTGTGGTTTTTTTTTCTTTATTTTATCTTTGCGGCTTTTGCGGATGCCAGCCAGGGAAGGGTGCATTTTTGTTGCAATTTTAGAGCGGGGTGTTTTTTTCCCTTTCGTGTGGAATAGGGGTGGAAAATTTATAGGTAAAATAATTTTAAAGGAATTCTTGTGAAATTCGAGGTGGAAGGATGAAATATGTCAGATTTTCAATAGGTTTTAAGTATGGCTAGAGATATTGAAAGAAGATGGCGAGAACATGCAACTGAGGACGAATAATCCGTGGATTGAATGATAAAGCCGTATTTCTCAATCAGCTGTAAATTTTGTCACTCCTTACTATGATTATTTGAGTACATACCTTCTTTATGTGAAAGACCAACCATTCACCATTTGCCTGCAATATCTCCACAAAAACAACGCCTTTCCTTTAAACCGATGGTATGGTAGCAGTGGGCGCCTATAGCCCAGGGTACAAAATATCCTTAGGCCCTAACACCACGCTCACCTTTTCCAACCAGAGACCTACCCGTCATCCAGGTGTGTGTAGAGAATTGTATTAATAAATTTCCTAACAGTTCATATCGCTACTTTCCGAAACAGTCCAGCTTTGTCCGAAAACTTTCTGTAACTTAGCCAGCTGCCATCTACTATCGGTCATCAATAGTTGGGTCGGCCGTCTACTTCTTCACAGCTGCACAAAGACCTACGGTGTCCATTAAGCTAAAAGATGTATTGTCAAAACTAAAGCGGCCCACATGCTATGCGATTGTGAGGCTACAGCGAAGAGAATATTGAGCTTCCTCCATTATGAATTTCCTGCTCCCAGTGATATTGGCGATAAGATTTGTAAATTAATTTTAGGTTATATCAAAAGCCTTACGCTAGGATGGGTTTCCCTCAAGATTTCCGTAAG
Source organism: Thereva unica (assembly GCA_949987705.1). Classification (NCBI taxonomy): domain Eukaryota; kingdom Metazoa; phylum Arthropoda; class Insecta; order Diptera; family Therevidae; genus Thereva; species Thereva unica. Next base: position 119,925 of record CATLJY010000495.1, on the reverse strand, counting down.
CGTTCTTAGAAAGGGGTCACCAAATGTGGTTAGTCTCCTTCTACTTAGGGCTGGGCAGTGACAGAGGAGACGAAGTACACTTTCCTCCTCGTCCGGATTTTCACAGCTTCTGCAAAAATAGTAGATCTCAAGACTTAAGTGTGCTTACGTCCCTATTAGACAGTGTCCGGTAGGCACTCCCACTATAGCTGAGAGGTCTTGTCTCCCAAGGCTCAATAGTGAAGTGGTCAACCTGAGATCATAAGGGCCAGGTTGTGTTGGCCAAGGTGCATTTATTAAGTGCTAATGCTTCTTTGCTTGTTTAATTTTTGCATCGGAGTGGCGGTCATACCTTTCCTAGCCAGTTAGCCAGCTTTACAATTTCCCTCTAGGTTTCAGTGACCGGGCATCTATACGAGGCGGGTCCTGAACAGCTGAGCCATCTCGTTAATAGATCTGCGACATTCAGAGAAAGTTCTAGAGCAGTTTGGGCAAGATCGCAGGTCTTTCAGAGCCGCATCACTGTCTGAGAAGATTTAGACAGTCCGATTCCGATGTGCTGCAGTCATCGAGTAGTCGGAAGGAGACTTCAATCCCAAGCTCTGGGGAAAAGACTCCTCCTTCCACTCGCCCCTCGAGCTAAGAGCCATCAATAAAGAAGTTTATGGCATCCTGAAATGTACGTGGTCTATTTCTTCATTCACGACTTGAAGGGATGTGGGCTCCGTAGGTTGTGCAAAAGTCGATTTTTGTGGGGATGAGGGCACCTTTGTGTGCCCTCCCCTGACTCCGGTCCAAAATCCAGATTATTTCTGCGATGGTTGCGCGCTGCCTTGCCACAAGATTCAAAGGGTGGAGGTGTATCAAAAGCCTTAACATCAAAGGTCGCAGGGAGTGCGGGGAGGGCAAGGGGTGAGTGGGTGGGGGTGAGTTTTGTGTGTAAACGGTTCTACCATCCAAGCTGAGCAGCTTTCGCCACAAACTTTTTTCACAAAAACCTACCGTTCAGGAAATATCGGACAGTTGCCGGACTATTCTCGCATCCTGTGTGAAAATTCGAATAAGATAGATAGAACATCTGAAGTGTATCCAAGTATTGGATTGATTAATGTACACATTACGCTAGCGCGATGCTAACTCCTGTCTGCCACTCAGAGTTTGCAAGAGTGCTCACCACTCTACAGAAAGCATCTTAAGTCACCAGCGCATGATTCCACACATTGTAAAAGACAGCGAGTGGTGCGATGGTAGGTCGTCAATCTAAAGAAGTCTCCCACCTAAATCATATTGCATCTCTCTTGTCTTTACTCTTTATAGCCAGCCTTTTCTTCTGATATCTCCTGTAAGCATAATAAACTAGGAGCTATTTCCTGTTTGATTACCGAAGTCAACGTTTTGTCGTGGTTCTATTGGTGGAATAAAATATTTCGAATAGGATTTGCAGTTACTTCACTCTAATATCTTTCCGACTAGAGCTTGCTGTTCGGAACTGTGCAGTATAATAGAACGGTTAATTGGTCTCTCCTAAAAAGTTTCTAACCACTCAAAATTTCAACATTAGCAAGCATGAGCACCTGATCAAGAAGATCGAAGTGAGTAGATTATATTCGTCATTTATTTCATTACAGTCTCCCCCATCTTAAATGTGATATCTATAACTCAAGTCTTCAGTGTCCTAAAAACTTTCTCAAGCAGCTTCACACTTATACTCGAACCATTTAATGAGTTAAGTTAAGCAATTAATCTATGTAGAATTATATATGTATATTATAGATACTTCACTATATACATATATTCCAGATACTTCACAGCTTTAATTGTGCAACTAAACCGGTTCCAAAAACTGTGACTATCACACAATCTTAACGGCTGCTTTTAGTTACCCAAATTGTACTAGTTACGAATGGTACTTTTTAATGGAAACCATAAATTTCAGTTCAGTTTATTTTCATTTTATTTTAGTTCTACACCTATGAGCTGCAGAACACAGTCAAAGCCATAAAAGTGAAAGAGTTTAACAAAAACGTTTCTAATAAAAATTCCAATTCAAGTGTTGGCAATTTGCTTTTATTTCAATTAAATTTTTTTTTTTTGTAGATAAAATTTAATCAAAGCGCGCTTTTCATTTTGATATTAAATAATTTATATCGTAACCGATGCAGGATGTGTGCTCAAACACTTAAAATTTATTGCGTCGAAATATTTTGTAAATTAAAGTTGAAATTTGATTTTGAAAATGTTTTATTGATAGTAAAATGTTTGTAAATTTTCCTCTATTGCCTGTAAAATATCGAAAGAGTTTATTTATGTTTAATAGGTAGCACTTAAATGTGACGTATTGATGTGTTTTCAAAAATCTATTCAATTTTAAGTAAATCACAGAAGCCTTAAATAAAGCTTGTCCGAACAGACCGCATAAAGAGGCTTCCAAACCACCATTGTGCTCTCCAGAACTTGAAACAAAGTGCATCGCAAAGTGTGTAGAAAAGGATATAATTCAGCTAGACGCAGCAACAGCGTAACCTTTTGGGGCTGCTATAAGTCGAAGCTGAATAGATACAAAACGCCAATAAGGTATGTAGGCCAAAAGTACCTCCTGGGCCACCTTTTGCAGCAATATAGAGTCCACATTGGAAACCTCAATGCTACGTAAAATACTAACTAAAGCGCCAATAATACTCAAGCAGAGAATCTCTCACACTACTCATGGACACCCAGTTCCCGAGTAGTGCCACGACTGAGAGAAGCATCGCCTTAGACCCTCCTGCCTAGCACATTCCAGCCCTAGAAATCACCAGCCCTGCTCTGGTTGCAGGCCATGTTTTCCGGGTGCCTTCAGATCAATTGTAGTCCTTCTAGCTGGAAAGAGGTAAAAGTGGTCTTTATACCCAAGGCAGGGAAAGCCTCCCAAACAACACCATAGGCCAATCAGCCTATTATCCTTTTTATTGAATACTCTAGAAAGGCAAATTGAAACATATCTAAGGCAGACCATACCAACCTCGGAGCTCTCTGGCGCGCAGCACGCCTATACAAAGGGTTGATCCACGGATACTGCCCTTCACTCATTGGTTTCAACCATTGAAAAGTCACTCCAAGTCAAAGAATACACATTAGTAGCTTTCCGTTTAACAACGTGCTCCCGGAAGCCATTATAGTCCAGTCAAATTAGAGGTTTGACTGGAAGATAATTCCGAAGTTGCTGAAAATTGGAACAGCCGTTAAAAACATTATTATACGTAAGCTGTAGAGACTGCCACGCGATTGGGCGACTGCAAACTTTTTTATTCAAGGTCAAAGGGTCAAAATATCAGTTTTTTGCAAATATATGCTAAACCGTACGTCTTATCAGAAAATTGTGTTTACAAAGTTTGTAGATTAGGCGATTATCCACAAAAAAATATATTATACATTTTCTCGTAGGAATTGCCATTTCTGAGATATTGTCGTTTTAATAAGTTAAAATACTCATATTCTATCATTCCCGACTTGTAAAGGTCATCAGAAGTTTAATAAATCCTTTGTTGGAGTACGCGGCTAATATTTTCAGGGGTGATTCCTGGATATATTTGGAGAAAAAAATTGTTCTACAGAGGGCGGCTATCTCCACTATCCACTAAGTTACAGGGTGATTAGGGAAAAAATTTTGTTTTTTTTTTTAAATTTACTGAAATTTGAATAACTCCTAAAGTAATTATCATAACGTAGCCTAATTAGGCTTTTTAATTTGGTGTAAAGCACAGCAGCCTGAGTGACTCCGTTCAAAAAATATGTAGGCTCAAACCAATGCTATTATGCCGCAGTTGAAAGACGAGTAACTTTTTATTTGTTCACGATAAAACACGATAAAACTACTACTACTACTACTACCTACAAAACTACCCAAAATAAACACTTATTGTGTATGGAAATATTGTAGGTAATAGTTTGGTGCATCAGAAAAGCAAAAAAAAAATGTACTGTTAGTAACGAATTTTCTGAGAAAAACGAAGAAATCTGCCAGGTCTAGATTCTAAGCATTGTTTGAGCCTATATATTTTTTGAACGGAGTCACTCAGGTTGCTGTGCTTTATACCAAATAAAAGAATACACATTTACCTAAAAGATGAGCCTAATTAGGCTACTCTATCATAATTACTTTAGGAGTTATTCAAATTTCAGTAAATTTAAAAAAAAAAAAAAATTTTCCCTAATCACCCTGTAACTTAGTGGATAGTGGAGATAGCCGCCCTCTGTAGAACAATTTTTTTCTCCAAATATATCCAGGAATCACCCCTGAAAATATTAGCCGCGTACTCCAACAAAGGATTTATTAAACTTCTGATGACCTTTACAAGTCGGGAATGATAGAATATGAGTATTTTAACTTATTAAAACGACAATATCTCAAAAATGGCAATTCCTACGAGAAAATGTATATTATATTTTTTTGTGGATAATCGCCTAATCTACAAACTTTGTAAACACAATTTTCTGATAAGACGTACGGTTTAGCATATATTTGCAAAAAACTGATATTTTGACCCTTTGACCTTGAATAAAAAAGTTTGCAGTCGCCCAATCGCGTTTCAGTCTCTACAGCTTACGTATAATAATGTTTTTAACGGCTGTTCCAATTTTCAGCAACTTCGGAATTATCTTCCAATTATGGCGTTTTTTCGTCTATTTTGACTGGACTATTACTCTGGCCTTGGCGAAGCTGAGGATCGAGGCGCCACTGTTGTCTCTTATACATCTTTCTATGGGTCGCGACTCTGAGCAAGCTGCTGCGACGCATGGAGGCAGTGGGACACCACGTACTGGAGTAGGCGGGTGACATTGTTATCATCATAAAAGGAAAATTTCAAGTCCTCTGTGATCTCATGGAATCGGAGTTACTAACTCTTTCAAACTGGGCTGCAACACGCGGACTCAGTGTTAAAAGAGCGAATTAGAAAAAACCTGAAAAACAGAATTAGTCCTCTTCACTAGGAGGTATGAAACTCAACCCCTAATTCCTCCCCGGCTAAACATTGTTAGGCTTAAATTTACCAACAGTGCCAAATATTTTGCAGTAGCCCTGGACAAGAAGCTCCTCTGGAATGCTCCTTTTCGCTTGCAAAAAATCCATAGGGAAGAAATGGGGCTTCTCCGCTAACATAGTACGATGGATCTATACAGCGATTGTCCGTCCAATACTCCTAAACGGGGTCTTAGTATGGTGGCCAACCTTGAATAAGTCCACTGTGCTAAACTGTGTGGACCGGAATTAGAGGAGGGCACTGTAAGGTGCTAGACTCTGTCAATATTCCCACAGAAACCGATTTTCGCACATCCGGGGTCATCTTTACGAAGAACTACGAAGTCCACATCCCGTCACGCCGTGAATGGAGTAATAGACCACATAGTATTCAAGATGCTATAAACTTCTTCACTGATGGCTCTAAGCTCGAGGGTCGAGTGGGAGGAGGAGTCTTTTCGCCGGAACTTGGGATTGAAGTCTCTTCCGACTACTCTATATACCAAGCGGAGGTTTTAGCCATACATGAGGCTGTTTTGCAAATCAACCAGCAAGGCGACAGGAACCGAACTGTCTACATCTTCTTAGATAGTCAGGCAGATATCTTAACGAGATGGCTCAGCAATTCAAGACCCTCCTCATATGGGTGCCTGGTCACCAAAATATAAATTGAAACTGTAAAGCTGATGAACAGGCTAAGAGAGGCACGACCGCCACTCTCCTTCCTGGAAAAGAAAGAGTTGGTATGCCTTGGGCCAAACTCCAATGTAAACACCACACAATGCAATAAGCAGAAAAGCATTGGACAGATCTTAACAAATGCACCTTGGCCAAAATGAATTGGCCTGTAACTGTCGGGGTGAAGTTGTGCCGAGGCACGAAAAGTAATACTGCCTAATTAGGCCAACAGACTATCATTACAAAAACTTTTCCGGAGGGGGGGGTAATAACTGAATAAGTGTGGCTGGGACGGTCCGTCCGCTGGAGGATTTTTCGCCGAAGAGGTCTTCATCCGCTGCACTGGGCGTCGGCACGACGTGCGGTGCGCAAGCTGGCTCGCCGGATGGGGTGGGGTTCGTAGTGCAGGGATGCGGATGGGGGTGACAGTTATCTGAATATAAGATTTACTCGTGCCTAAACGATAATAGAAATTATAGGGGGGCGATTATGGGGACAAAAGAGACAACCAAGCCGTCCAGGGCCATCGAGAGGGGGCAACAAAAAAAAGGGGGAGAAAGAGGACTGGTCAACGTCCGCCGATCATTACATGGAAAGTCGCATGTCAATCTAACAGATAGTGAACGGCACTTACCTTAAGAGGGATCATCCGTGTGTCCAGAGGGCCACAATGGGGTGGATTAGCCTGTCATTGCACGTACTGCACCATGTTATTATTTAATGGGTCTTCCTTTTATTTTTTTCTTTTTATTTCCTTTTTTTTTTTTTTTTTTTTTTTTTTTTTTTTTCTTTTTATTATTTTGTATTTGTTAAATTCAGGTACTCGCACACATTCACACCCATTCACCCACAATCACACATTTGATTAATTCATATATATTATTATACAAATTTTTTTTCCTTTTTTTTCTTTTTTTTTTTTTTGTATATTTTTTTGTAAATTTGTTGTAGTTCAATATTACTTATTCAAATTCTCCAATTGGCCCCCAATAAGCCACAAAAAAAATCTGCTGTATCAATATACTGGAAAAGTAATCACAATTCGCGCAGAGTATTTATATATAAATGAACGACATAACTAAATCTTTCACAAATTTAATGTCAATTAAAATGAAATTCCTCTCAGTAGCAATAAAGCATGAACGTTCGAAACTAATTTAATTATCCACCGAACACTTGACGCTTCCGGAGTAAATATTTATTTTTATAACGACTTAAATCCAACTGTTAACACTCATTCCGCATAGACAAATCCTCGAACTTTTTCCTGACCGTTTATAATATAAAAACAACCCACAACTAATGTCTCATTCGCACTACAACCAACCAAATCGAATCCCTCCTCTCTTTTTTTTTTTTTGATAGTGAAATCTGCAAGCACTTCGACATAAGAAGCACGTATATTACTTCATTAAATACATTACACTTTATCACATGTCATTTACTAGTTTATTAAGTTATTGCATCTTCTCGAACCGATAAAAATGAAAAATTTTAATATGCTCACTTCCAACTCTCTTAATTGATACGATAGCAATCTCACAAAAACGAAATAATGATAAGAGAGTCGCTTAACTTTTTCGACACGATGCAGGACGGTTGCCGATCGCCCATACCAATCCCTTTTTTATTTTGTGTCCACGGGCTTAAATTCCGACTTATTTTACAAAACCAAATTTTGCGTTCTTCAAGAGATGTCATCTGATTCACTCCCCTTCCAACCAAAAATCAGCGACTCCACATCGATGGAATAATAACGGGAAAGGAACCGCTTCAAAAAAAATGTAACTGTCAACTTAACAATGAAGCGCTTCTGTTTTATTCGAACTCGACGGACGCGCGACTTTCTTTTTCCTTTCGAAAGCCCCAAAAGAGGAGTTTTTGCTAGTTGGTAACCGTCATATGTTTCCCGATAAGGATTAAAAGAAAAAAACACGAAAAGTGACTGATATTTAACGCTAATTTTTAGTTCTTATCTTCGTTAGAAACCTTATACCGCTTCGTAGCATCCCAAATCTAGTGGGAAGTTTTAGGGTAATTCAATTAGCAGGAATAGGCGAAATTTACACGAAAATTCTATAACGTCACTTGGCTTCAATTCCAAATATTGTACCGCACCAATACTTTTTTAATATTCTTCACTATATACTTATCTTTATATCCGAAATTCCGACAAGAGCCGGAACAGGACAGGCTGGTGGCCTTTTCTTTTTGTTTTTTTTTTCTTCTTGATCTGCTTCCTTTCTGACAAATCACTTCAAATTTAATTAGGCACTGAACATTAGAACCAAGGATTAGGCGCAACCGAAAGAAAACCACGAAAGATAATAACAGATTAACCACTAATTAATTAAAGGCAACCGGTAGCAAAAAAAAAAAAAAACACCTAAGCGAGCTCCTTCGTCTTCATCGTGCCGCTCAAAAAAAAACCCGCGTGGCTGCTCCGGTAAGGATAATTAGCGGCAAATTCACGGAGTCAGTTAGCAAGAGCACGCGCCATTTTTTTTATTTATCAAATTGCCGTTTCAAACACTTTAACACTTTTGCGGCTCACTGTATATCGTTTCAAGCACAATTTTCATTTTTCCTTTAAACAATGCGGAATTTTCTTCGTTTTTTCTTCAACAGATCCCGCGAGAAAACAAAGTATATAAAAAAAAAATTCTGTTCACCAGACTCCACGCCGGAATCCCCGCTTTTTCTTTTGCATCCGACTTGTCCGAACATCCAGAACTTAATGTCCTACTCCCTTTTCTATTTCTCAAATTCCACATTCCGCCGGTCTCCCTCAATTCCCATTCCCAACAACAACGTAGCCAATCAAAATTCTCCTTTTACATTCGCCCGATCAGGCGATCTTCTGATGCACAAAAAAAAATCTCCCCGTTAGTTCGCATTCCAGGGTGGCATATTCTTTTCTATGAGGTTTCGTGGCAAAGGAATGAATTTCGATTAACGGTACTGCCTTAGGATTTGTGGGATATTTTTTTAATGTGCAATTGCGTTGTTGCCATTTAATTCTTCATTAATTTCAGAGTCATTTGGGTTAGAATCTTTATTATTAATTAAAAAAAATTTTTTTTTTTTTTCTCTCATTGAGGAAACAGGCTCTATGGCAGGCGACCGTTACAACGCGCGTCACCTGGAAGTCGACAGGGGAGAGGGGGCGCGAAAAAGACAAACGGCGGCCTCGTGTCTTGGTCCGACCGATTAGGCTTACCACTAAAGGTGAGACTTGTATCACTGAAGCATTAAGAATGGGTATAAGGTAACCAAAAAGTGTATAGGGATTCTATGCTCGCACAAAATTAATCAATTTAAAATAAGGTTTAGGTCGTAGAACACTATTGGAAAAAATTGGTTTAATATGTCTGCAACCAGGTGTTACAACAAGGTGTTGGGAAAAATTTAGGTATAAAAAGGTAATGTAACCATATACGAAAAGAGAATAAGGAATAAGTTTTGGCCCGCCAAACGTGTGGCTCGTCCCACGATCCTGCGATTAAGAGTCTCATGCTCTATGCACTGCTAGCCGGGCTGGTATACAAAGAAAGAAAATCTGCGAATTGACTTTAGTGAAGAGGGGTGATAACAAGTGAATCAAATTAGGTATATAAGGCTAAGGCACCACGGCGAGCACCCTCTCTCGATTAGGTCTATTTGGCCTCAGGATGAGGGGATAAAAAGGAGGCGACTGTGCCCCAAAGAGAACTGGTCTGGCAGCCTCAGATTGACTTCTAACATTGAAACTTGGTCCCAGACGACCAAGTGTGACAAGGTGGTGTACCATCCGCTAGGGAAGCTACCTAAGCGGACCTCGCCGGGTACCCTATTGTTAACCGGTTAAGCCGGCGAGATGCCTTTTTAGGGCTACTCAGAGTTGGACTTGCTTCAAAACAGGCTGGGTCGCGGCATGGTGGGGACCGGTTGTAACCTGATCGAGCCTTGAAGTGACTTCGCGCTTCCGTTGGGAAATTCGAGGCAAATCCACTTTGTCCCGAGGAATCCCTACGGAAGTACTAAGTCCCTTCTTCGGAAAAATGCCTTCGCCCATGAATTCGATCCTCCGGCAATGCCATATTGTCGTCGTCCTGAACTCATGGTCGGTGAGGCTATTTTTCCCCAAAAGTTAGCTCGTCAGGCCTTAAGATCTTTGGCATGAAAAGTGCCGATTGATTTCCCTTGCATGTCTTCTAATTCATATCTCCCACTCCCAAGCTTTCGCCTCACGCGAGCTTTCGCAAATTTATTCGCCAGTTTAGCGCTATACCGTTCGACCTTGTTGCTTACGGGGAAGGTTCGGCGGTAAACCACCTGGCCGGGCGAGAACTCCACTACTCTGCAGCGCAGATTGTAGTGCTTCTCATGTATCGCGTGAGCCGCGGCCAAGTGTTGTTCTATTCTGTCACGTCGGGCCTGCCATCGATCTACAGCCGGCAATACGGTTACATCTCCTTCTTGCAGGGCACCTAAGGCTTTCAGTACTGGGTAGGCGGATCCATGTAGGATCATTGGACACCCGAACAGGGCCTGATATGGGGAGGTATCAATGGACGTGTGGTGGGCACTCCGTAGGGCCCCTTCGATTGCAGACAGGTGTAGATCCCAATTCCGGTGATCTTCCTTTAGGTACGCTCGGATAGCAGCTAAAACTGAGCGGTTCACTCGCTCGGAAGCGTTGGCTTGTGGGGAATAGATAGCGGTGAGTTGGTGCTTGATGCCGTAATCAGACAACAGTTTCGTGAATTCTTTGGAAGTAAAATGACTTCCATTATCAGAGAATATCACCTCGGGGACTCCGAAGGTGTGAAAGATTTGATGTTCAAGGAAATTCACGGCGGCTTTGGATGTTTCGCCAACTACAGGGTGGAGAAAACTGAATTTGGAAAACGCGTCTAGTACTACTAACACAGCCGTGTAGCCTTTCTTTGTTCTAGGGTAAGGGCCCATATAATCAATATATAAGAATTGAAAAGGTCGGCACACATCCATAGCTCTTCCCATAGGGGGCCGGAGGGGAGTGTTTGGTGCTTTCGTCTCTTTACATACTTCACAGTTCGCGATGTATTTTCTGACTTGGCTAGTCATGCCGGGCCAATAGTATTTTTCCCGAAGGCGTGCGAGGGTCTTGTGGACACCGCCATGGGAAGCCTGTGGGGGCTCATGAGCGGACTCGATTAGGGGAGCGGTCAATTCTGCAGGGATCCACAATTTCCAGATCAGGTCGTCCGTCTCGGGGTCGCCCGTCCGTGGGGCCGAACGGTGGAACACGTATCCATCCGAAACCTGAAGGTCAGGTAACTGCCCAGCATCTCTGCTGATTTTGTCAGCGAGCTGTTGGTAGTCCGCTGATCTGAAGGCTGGGGACGATAGGTCCACATCACGACAGAAGGACACTTCATCGACACAGTCGACTCGTGATAGTGCGTCCGGCACCACATTCTGACTACCCTTGCGGTGCTCGATTGAAAATTGGAAGCCCTGCAGCTTTAAGCTCCACCGCGCTAGACGGCCGTTTAGGTCGGTCTGGCTCATGAGCCACCTCAAGCTGGCATGGTCGGTAATTATTGTAAAAGGCTGCCCTTCCACATACGCCCGGAACTTTTTAACGCTCAGCACCGCCGCGTAGCACTCGAGTTCCGTGATAGAATAATTACGCTGGGCGCTATTGAGCTTCTTAGAGAAATATGCGATGGGATGTTCTTCATCGCCGTGCCTTTGGAAGAGGACGCTTCCAACCCCCGTTTTGCTTGCGTCACATTGGATATAGAAGGGGAGGGTGAAGTCTGGGGTGACCAGTAAAGGAGCAGACATCATTAACTTCTTAAGTTCCATGAAGGCTTGTTGGGCCTCGTCAGACCAAGCAAATTTGCCGCCCTTTAAGCAGTCCGTGATGGGAGAGGCGATGCTTGCATAGTTGCCTATGAAGCGCCTATACCAACCCGTCATGCCCAAAAAGCGTCGCACCTGTTTGGTTGACTTAGGAACTGGGAAGTCCTTGATGGCTGCCACCTTGTCGGGATCAGTCTTGAGGGATCCATCGCCAATGATGAACCCCAGATACTTCACCTCCCTGACGCAGAACCGGCTCTTTGCCAAGTTTACTGTCAGCCCAGAACGGCGAAGGCAGTCGGCGACCTCTTTTAGAAGTTTGAGGTGGGTCTCAAAGTCCGGAGACACCACCAATAGATCGTCCAGATATACGAACACATTTTCTCTAAGTGAGCCCGGTATCACCTTATCCATAAGGCGACACATGCGCTGCGGAGCGTTACAAAGCCCGAACGGCATCACTGTAAACTGATACAGCGGTCTTCCTGGGACGGTGAAAGCCGTCTTTTCTCTAGATTTTGTTTCTAATGGGATTTGCCAGAAGGCATCCTTCAAATCGATTGCTGAAATGAACTTGGTGTCTTGCAATCGCCCCAGGAGACCGTCTATATGAGGCAGTGGATAGGCATCCTTTACTGTTACGGTATTTACCTTGCGGGAGTCCAAGCAGAGGCGAACCTTTCCAGGTTTGCGAACCAACACCACGGGCGAGTTCCATGGACTGTTGGACTCTTCGATCACACCTAAACTCAACATGCGATCGACCTCCTCATACATGAGGGCCTGAATGGCGGGAGAGACAGGGTAGTGCCTCTGCTTAATAGGCACCGCCTCGCCAGTGTCGATCACATGCTGTTCCAAGTGCGTTCTACCAAGCCCACAGGTGTCGAAGGACGGGAACTGCGCTCGGGTTTGGTTCAGTCGCTCCTGTTGGGACTCCTCAAGGCAATGGCAATTGGGATCCGGTTGTTGGGTATGATGGAGTTCCCCTATTATGTGTGGGGCCAATCTAAAGGCTCTCCAAAAATCAACGCCGAGATAAAGATTCTGAGCCAAGCCGGGAACTACATACATGGTCATAGTTATGATTCTCGACCCATAAGATACTGGAGCGGTAATGAAGCCGAGGACCTTCTTAGGTGTACCGTCAGCTACTTGAACATCGGCGCGTAGGCGATGTAGCTTAATTGCCGGGTTTTCCTGGAGGAACGACTCTGCCCCTCTACCCAGGCAGCTAATGCTGGCACCGGTGTCCAGAAGACCTGTTATGTTTGCACCTTGGATCTGCACCTTGGCGAAAGGTCGATCATCGCCGTTCTCCTGCAACACGGCGGCGGCGATCTTTTGAATGTGGGCCCGCCTTTCATTTGCCCACAACCGAATGCGCGGGGCTTTAAGTGTTGGCGGCAGTTTGGCGGAATCATTGAAAATTCGTTTTCGGACTCGATGATAGTTGGCCCATCGCTGCATAAAAGAGGCTCTGGCCCGTGGGGAATGGAATTCCGGCAGAGATTCCAGTATCGATAAGTCGGAGACATCGGACAAGCTGGTAGACGAGTTAAGGGTAATGGGGAGACTTCCAGGGACTAGGTCGGGCGCGAACCTCCCCGTGGTCTCGCACCCAGGTTTCGGTTTCCCGAACAGGCTGGACATGAAGTGGTGTAGACTTCGGGGCGCCCACATCTATAGCAAAAGACCTTCCGATCTGGGGAAGGGCAATCAGAGAACGAGTGTCCCTCTTGCTGACAGTTCCAACACGTGACCGGGCGACGCGCAGTAGTGTCGGCCCTCATCTCTTCTACAGCTGGTGGTGGTACGTCAGGAATATGATTTGGATAGGCCAGTTGTTGTCGGTATAGGTCGTCCAACTCATGCACGCGGTGCGACTGGCGGCTCTCTTCTTTCTTGGCTTTTTGCCATCTCTCAACGCGGATGCACGCTTCGCGAAGTTGGCGCATGTTATCATAGGTGGACCCTATAATGGCCGACCCTAAGGTGGAGTTTAGGTTTTCCATAACAAGGTGTACCGACTCCGCGGGGGACATTGGGCGCGACAGCCGGGTCGCCAAGGCTAATATCTTCGACGCATACTCGTCGAACGATTGACTGTGTTGTTTCGTCTCCATCATCTCTTTAATGATCTGGTGGTCTGTCTGCCTTCCTCCGAACTGATCAGTCAGCCCCCTTTTGAAATCAGACCATATAGGGCTGGGGTGTTGTCGGCGAAACTGAGTCCAGTACCACTCCTCCGCGGGCCCCGACAACAGTGCCACCACATTTCTTACTAATTCTAGGCCTGACACGTCATCGTCCTTTGCTCGGGATTCGGTTCTATATAGGAACTCCTCGGCCGGGGTATCTCCCGGTCGGCCTGAAAATTTTAGATTCCAGTGTAGCACTGGGGACTTCCGACGGTTGGCGGGTCCCGTGCTATCAGGAAGTAAGCTAGGACGGCCACTAAAACTAGGGGCACGCGGCAGAGTGTCAGTGGGCTCAGTTCCACCCGGCATAGAGGTGCGACGAATCTGGCTTGGGGTCCCGTCAGGGGCGGTCTCACGCGTGGCAAGATTCTGCCTTTGTATCATACGCATCACTTCTTGTTGTAAGGCTGAGACTTGCTCGGTCAGTGCTACTAGAATGGCATCCCGATCAGGCTCCTTGGGCAGCGCCTCGGCGCCGGCTTCGTCGTGAGGGCCTTCGTCGTCCGAAGGATGCGCCGACCCGGCCCCTTTGCCCTTGTTGACTTTGGGTCCCATAACAAGCCTACTTTAGGTTGAAAAGGAAAGAAAAGAAGGGGGCGTAACCGTGTCTAGCAAGCCCACAACGGGACTGGGACTGCTCGATATCGTAGTAATAACTCCACTTGTGGGAAGTAGGTAACACAAATTCAGTAACACCACAATAGGTTAATTCAGGGTTATACTCAAACAATAATTAGGGTAAAGCTTGTGCCTTGTTGTTTACCTCGGTACTTAGATAAAGAAAAACTTATTTTTAGGCCCCGGCATAAGTAAACAATTTTCTGGAGAGTTAAATAAAAAAACAATAAAACGTTTTTACCAACATCAAAAAAAAATCTTTATATAGTTGCACTAGCTTCCGAAGAAATTTATCTACGATGTGAATTTTTTTTCTCTGGAATATTAAGTATTATTTTATCGAAGAAAATATATATAACGACTAATGTTTTACTGATAGCAAACGAATAATAAAAAAAATAAGATAGAAAAGAAAACTTACAATCCCGTGGAAGATTACTGACTTGTTGTTTTTTTTTCTGATACATTCAAAATTAGAAATTTTAATAAGATAAAGTTATATTATTTGTTTCTTTTTTTTTTTTTTTTTTTTTTTTTTTTTTTTCAAGAGGCCCTCCGGAAAAGGACACCTCTCACAAGGCTGCGGTGACTGACGGCGGCAATGTCAGCCAGCTGGTATTCAGTGCTGAGTGGCATTCCCGTCGCCCGAAACACCCAGTGCCTCCACCTGTGGAGCTGATGTTGGGGTTGGCGCTAGACTACTGTCTAACAACACTCCCAACACCGACGTCCCTATCGACCGACATCCGCCAACCGTGACGATGACCGACTTCCGTTGACCAACCAATGAAGAAGAGGTGAAGAAGGTGATAGGAGGGTATAAAAGGAGAAGAGATAGAAGCCTCTCTGATGAACTATATAGACCGTTCTGTCAATCCACCCCAACTGGTCAGCAACACTGCTGAGGTCCAGGAAGGCGGATTGACAGACGGTCATTGAACGGGGGCGGGTGCATTCCGGAATATCGACCCTGTCGCAAGGCCAGGCGATAGGACGCCTGGTAGCCCAGACGGTGCAGGTCCGACAATACGAAATGCACCCATCCATACTATGGGCAGGAAAGGAAAAAGCTGAGTTCCCTGTCAGTGTGGACTCGCGCAGAGTCAGGCAGTATACGCCTGTTAACCAGACTCCGAGTCCACGTGACAGGAACAAAAAAAAACTAGAGAGGCTACCGCAGAAAGATAGTAAAAGTTGAAGTGTTTGAAGGAGAAGAAAGATAGGAAAGAGGAAGCAGAAGAAGTTATGAGGGCTAGGGTACCGCGGTAAGTACCTTCGCCCAGCCCACTAGCCGGAGAGACTTGGACGGAGAATGGACTAAGAGTTGCAGGAAGTCCACTACCGGCTCCTCTCGTTGGCCTGAGCCACAGAAAAAATTTAAAAAAAACTTATCGGCTGAAAGTCAGAACTAATTAAAGACGATGGCATGGAAGGGAGAACAAGATAATGGAAAAGGGAGTGCCGAAGAGGAAAATTACAATGTCACTGAGTGACAAACAGACTGGTCCATGCCATCTTACCGTTAGACTAAGGAACTCAAGGTGTATTGAGCTCCTTAGCCCAACGTTGGGCGCCATTTTGTAACTGTCGGGGTGAAGTTGTGCCGAGGCACGAAAAGTAATACTGCCTAATTAGGCCAACAGACTATCATTACAAAAACTTTTCCGGAGGGGGGGGTAATAACTGAATAAGTGTGGCTGGGACGGTCCGTCCGCTGGAGGATTTTTCGCCGAAGAGGTCTTCATCCGCTGCACTGGGCGTCGGCACGACGTGCGGTGCGCAAGCTGGCTCGCCGGATGGGGTGGGGTTCGTAGTGCAGGGATGCGGATGGGGGTGACAGTTATCTGAATATAAGATTTACTCGTGCCTAAACGATAATAGAAATTATAGGGGGGCGATTATGGGGACAAAAGAGACAACCAAGCCGTCCAGGGCCATCGAGAGGGGGCAACAAAAAAAAGGGGGAGAAAGAGGACTGGTCAACGTCCGCCGATCATTACATGGAAAGTCGCATGTCAATCTAACAGATAGTGAACGGCACTTACCTTAAGAGGGATCATCCGTGTGTCCAGAGGGCCACAATGGGGTGGATTAGCCTGTCATTGCACGTACTGCACCATGTTATTATTTAATGGGTCTTCCTTTTATTTTTTTCTTTTTATTTCCTTTTTTTTTTTTTTTTTTTTTTTTTTTTTTTTTCTTTTTATTATTTTGTATTTGTTAAATTCAGGTACTCGCACACATTCACACCCATTCACCCACAATCACACATTTGATTAATTCATATATATTATTATACAAATTTTTTTTCCTTTTTTTTTCTTTTTTTTTTTTTGTATATTTTTTTGTAAATTTGTTGTAGTTCAATATTACTTATTCAAATTCTCCAATTGGCCCCCAATAAGCCACAAAAAAATCTGCTGTATCAATATACTGGAAAAGTAATCACAATTCGCGCAGAGTATTTATATATAAATGAACGACATAACTAAATCTTTCACAAATTTAATGTCAATTAAAATGAAATTCCTCTCAGTAGCAATAAAGCATGAACGTTCGAAACTAATTTAATTATCCACCGAACACTTGACGCTTCCGGAGTAAATATTTATTTTTATAACGACTTAAATCCAACTGTTAACACTCATTCCGCATAGACAAATCCTCGAACTTTTTCCTGACCGTTTATAATATAAAAACAACCCACAACTAATGTCTCATTCGCACTACAACCAACCAAATCGAATCCCTCCTCTCTTTTTTTTTTTTTGATAGTGAAATCTGCAAGCACTTCGACATAAGAAGCACGTATATTACTTCATTAAATACATTACACTTTATCACATGTCATTTACTAGTTTATTAAGTTATTGCATCTTCTCGAACCGATAAAAATGAAAAATTTTAATATGCTCACTTCCAACTCTCTTAATTGATACGATAGCAATCTCACAAAAACGAAATAATGATAAGAGAGTCGCTTAACTTTTTCGACACGATGCAGGACGGTTGCCGATCGCCCATACCAATCCCTTTTTTATTTTGTGTCCACGGGCTTAAATTCCGACTTATTTTACAAAACCAAATTTTGCGTTCTTCAAGAGATGTCATCTGATTCACTCCCCTTCCAACCAAAAATCAGCGACTCCACATCGATGGAATAATAACGGGAAAGGAACCGCTTCAAAAAAAATGTAACTGTCAACTTAACAATGAAGCGCTTCTGTTTTATTCGAACTCGACGGACGCGCGACTTTCTTTTTCCTTTCGAAAGCCCCAAAAGAGGAGTTTTTGCTAGTTGGTAACCGTCATATGTTTCCCGATAAGGATTAAAAGAAAAAAACACGAAAAGTGACTGATATTTAACGCTAATTTTTAGTTCTTATCTTCGTTAGAAACCTTATACCGCTTCGTAGCATCCCAAATCTAGTGGGAAGTTTTAGGGTAATTCAATTAGCAGGAATAGGCGAAATTTACACGAAAATTCTATAACGTCACTTGGCTTCAATTCCAAATATTGTACCGCACCAATACTTTTTTAATATTCTTCACTATATACTTATCTTTATATCCGAAATTCCGACAAGAGCCGGAACAGGACAGGCTGGTGGCCTTTTCTTTTTGTTTTTTTTTTCTTCTTGATCTGCTTCCTTTCTGACAAATCACTTCAAATTTAATTAGGCACTGAACATTAGAACCAAGGATTAGGCGCAACCGAAAGAAAACCACGAAAGATAATAACAGATTAACCACTAATTAATTAAAGGCAACCGGTAGCAAAAAAAAAAAAACACCTAAGCGAGCTCCTTCGTCTTCATCGTGCCGCTCAAAAAAAAACCCGCGTGGCTGCTCCGGTAAGGATAATTAGCGGCAAATTCACGGAGTCAGTTAGCAAGAGCACGCGCCATTTTTTTTATTTATCAAATTGCCGTTTCAAACACTTTAACACTTTTGCGGCTCACTGTATATCGTTTCAAGCACAATTTTCATTTTTCCTTTAAACAATGCGGAATTTTCTTCGTTTTTTCTTCAACAGATCCCGCGAGAAAACAAAGTATATAAAAAAAAAATTCTGTTCACCAGACTCCACGCCGGAATCCCCGCTTTTTCTTTTGCATCCGACTTGTCCGAACATCCAGAACTTAATGTCCTACTCCCTTTTCTATTTCTCAAATTCCACATTCCGCCGGTCTCCCTCAATTCCCATTCCCAACAACAACGTAGCCAATCAAAATTCTCCTTTTACATTCGCCCGATCAGGCGATCTTCTGATGCACAAAAAAAAATCTCCCCGTTAGTTCGCATTCCAGGGTGGCATATTCTTTTCTATGAGGTTTCGTGGCAAAGGAATGAATTTCGATTAACGGTACTGCCTTAGGATTTGTGGGATATTTTTTTAATGTGCAATTGCGTTGTTGCCATTTAATTCTTCATTAATTTCAGAGTCATTTGGGTTAGAATCTTTATTATTAATTAAAAAAAATTTTTTTTTTTTTCTCTCATTGAGGAAACAGGCTCTATGGCAGGCGACCGTTACAGGCCTACGATCTCAGGCGGACCGAATCACTGCTGAGCCTCGGCCACTCAGTTACAGTGGGAGTGCTGACCAGACACTGTCTGATAGGAACGCATGCAGCCCGCTTAGGTCTCGAAACCTACGAATTCTGCAGAAGCTGTAAGAATATAGACGAGGAGGAAAGTGTTAAACACCGTCTCTGGCACTGTCCAGCCCTAAGCAAAAGGAGACTTACCACTTTTGGTGAACCGTTCCTAAGTACGCTTGAGGAAATCCCGAAGTTTGAGATCCCGCAACTAAGAAGACTCATTAGGTCCTCGAGGTGGTTTAGCGCAAAAACGACACTTTAACCTTGGGTTTAAAGTGGGATCATTATGACATCACAACGGGCCTATCCCTTTGGCCTAACTGTTTGGGCTGTACGCCAGCAGCTCAGCCATATCCAACCTAACCTAACCTAAGTAAATCAATTCTCACATCCAACGATATAACGATTATTAACTTACTTACTTTAACTACCGTAAAAAAGTTGTCTCTTCATCTGCCAGCAAAAAATAAGAGTTCTATTTAAATATAAATTATCCATCTGCTGGTTTCATTCTACACAAAAAACAAAAATATCCTCGAACATATATAGCATAATTTTCAAGGACCCTCAGTCTGCACACAAAAAAGTGTAGAAACAGATTCTAATTGCAGCGAATGTAACAAGCATCATGCACTTAGCTATAATTACAGCATTAAAAATGTAATAATACCCTCGGCTCGTGGTGAATCCTTCTCGCGTATGTGAGATTTAGAGATCCTTGATTATGCTCATGTGTGTAAGTGTAAGTATGTACTTACAAAATATATCCTCCAGACTGTTATAAATGCATCTATATATATATGCATTTGTGTGATATCCTTATGCACGAGGATATTCTATAGCCAAAGGCTTGTTTACTATTAAAATGTCATTCGCCTGACGGGTATTGAATGCGATTGTATGGTAGTTATGAGCTATGAATTAGTTATGAGTCCTGATTTTAAATTAATTGAAATTAAAGTGTGCACTTCATTTTTTTTTGTTGTAATTCGACGTCAATAGTGACGTTAAAGGATTTGCAGGGCTCATTACGAACGCGTTATTTACAAGAAAGGAGATTTTGTAATGTTGTAAAGCTTGAGCAGGGGTTTTGTCTATAACTCTTGTAAAATGCTTTGATAAAAGTAGAAATGAAATATCTCAAAAATTGTTATATTAAATTATGTTACTACAACTTTATTTGCTGTATTAAAAGTTCTGTCGAACAAAGTAACAATTAGTGAGCAAGGAAAATGGGGCTTATAAAGTTGTGAGAGAATGAGCAAAGTCTGATGCTGTGTTGATTATAGAGAATGTTTATCCGATTCACAGAGTACTGGGAGTCCTACTTCGGCCCTTTTTCATGCGACGGAAGGTGGACAACAGGTTCCTATATGACAGTTATGTGATATTACAACCCTAAAAACAACCATTTCCTGGTTTTCCACTTTTCCCGATGGGCTTGCTTTTTCAAATTGGGTGGCGAGGATGGAGCAGCTGTGTTTCCTTCCCATTCTTTCCTTCTTTCAGATTTTTCAGACTTAACTTGAAGTTTGTGGCCTTTAACGTCGCTTTCATTTGCCTTCACAACATCCTCGGACTTCATCATATCCATCCATCCAAAATCGCTATCGCCCAAATCGAGCCTTGCTCTCCTCTAGAGCATTTCTACAAGTTTGGCGGTCCCTTGCAGCATTTATCACAGAGTCTATCCATCTCCTCCTGGTCTATTTCCTAAAATTTTAGAACTCGATTGTCCCCCATACTAATTATTTAGGCGGCTAGTCTTAGTCTGTAAATTTTTATTAAAGTTGAGAGCTCTGGTGCAACGGAGGCATTGTTTAGAGCCTCCAAGCCCTGAAATACTGTGTCAGATCGTAACTCGTCTGTATGCGTGATTCCACTTTTCACTGACGACGACCTGCCCAATGACAATGTTTTTTTTTTTCGGACTTTGAATTAAATTAGAGCATCGAAATTGACTAAGAAGTACTACGGTAGTCCAATGCTATGCTCCAACTGAAGACGCAGAAGATGACATCAAGGATGAGTTCTATATGCGACTTAATGAGGTTTTTCGCTCTATTGCCATGGGAAACATCATTGTTTTAATGGGTGACTTAAACGCACAGATCGGCCGTGACAACACCGGCCTTGAACACACAATTGGAAACCAAGGCCTAAGCCAAGTTACCAATAACAATGGTGTTCTTTTCGTTGACTTTTGTAGTTCCCACCAACTCATGGTAGGTGGAACTTACTTTTGTCACAAGAAGATACACAAAGAGACCTGGGTATCCCCGATGGTAGAACGAAAAATCAGATAGATCGGCCGTCAGCCGCAGATGGAGAACTATTCTTGAGGATGTCAGGAGTTTCAGGGGAGCGGATACTGGAAGCAACCACCATTTGGTTGTAGCAACTATTCGCCTTAAAATCGCCGCAATCAGAAACGTGCAACATGATGCTATAACCCGTAGACGGTTTAACGTAGACCTTCTGCGGGAGAGCGTTAAAAAGCGGGAATTTGCTGGAAACCTACAAGAATTATTAAACCAGCAAACCGTTTCTGACGACACAAATATTGAAGAATTGTGAAGTACGACCAAGGGCGCGATATTGACGGCTGCGGAAAGGAGCATCGGTTATATCCAACGAAACCAGCAACACTGGATCTCGGACACAACCTGGCAAAAAATAGAACGCAGAAGGGACCTCAAAAATAACGTAAACTCTTCAAACGACCCGGAAAGACGTCATCAACTAGAACGGGAATACTCCCAATTACATCGGGAGGTAAAGAGAAGTGTCCGGCGTGATAAAAGGCAGCAGATAAATGAGCTCGCAGAAAAAGCGGAAAACGCGACAAACACAGGCAACAGTAAGGTGCTGTACCAAATCACTAAACAGCTCTCGGGAAAGCACTCTACTAAAAAGCATGCCGTTAAGAGTGCGGATGGAAGGCTGCTGTGCAGCGACGAGGAGGAACTCTAAAGATGGAGAGATTACTTCTTCGCCGCCCTGAATGGTGCACTTACACAGGAACCTCAGGAAAACAGCAACAATGCACAGCCAATAAGAATCGCCACTCGGGCCCCATCCAAGACGGAAAAAGTAACCGCAATTCATGCGATGGCCAATGGTAAAGCAGCTGGGAAAGATGGCATCCCGCCAGAATTGTTGAAAGCCGACTCAAGCCTCATAGAAGATAGCTTGAGATCAACGGTGATCTCCACTAACACCAAATTGCGGCTGTTCAACTAAAACGTTAAGGCAGTTCTTTTGTACGGTTGCGAAACATGGAAAGTCACCCAATTCCTCACAGGGCGCCTACAAGTCTTCATCAACAGATGTCTTCGTCGCATCCTAAAAATCCGCTAGCAAGAAAGAATTTCAAACGAAGAACTACGGCGCCGTGCCGGCCAAGAAAGGATAGACGACCAAATCAGGCGAAGGAAATGGAATTGGGTTGGCCACACCTTGCGACGCGAAAACGAAAATCTAGTCAAACAGGCCCTTGACTAGAATCCGCAAGGTTCCCGTCGAGTAGGAAGACCTAGAACAACGTGGAGGAGAACCCTACTAGAAGAAGCCGCAACAACTGGGAGATCCTGGTCGGAGCTAAGAGCTGTCGCGCAAAACAGAGTCCGCTGGAGGGCAACTGTTTCCTCCCTATGTCCCATTAAAGGAGTTTAAAGAAGAAGAAGAAGAAGAATCAAAATTGAAGGGAGAGCAAAGAAAGTCAACGTCAAGCCAAGCCTTTGCTAACCCACCAAGAATACTGCTACTTGTATAGGTAATTCTGTCAATCTATTGCGCTATTCAATTCTGTATCTTCCAGAGAGACCTGGTAGCAATCTTTAAGGCCAGCCTAGCATTATCGGCGAAACCTTTTTCTTTAATCCGCTAGCTGGCGGTCTAAGCGGAATGTCCTCGCAACGCTGCTGTCAGTGACACTGGGTCCTGATTCGTTTCTACTCTTCACGATTTTTGGCAACGTCTCGAGCCTCGATTACTAATATTCGTTGATTCTTTAAGTCGCCTTCCGATATCCTTTAGCCAGATTTTCTGGTGCCGATCGCTGCATACTGTTTGCGGACGGTCTCGGCAGAGAGGTTTGCATGGTAAGCGGTTATCTTTCATTCGGCAAATATATCCAAACCACCGTAGCCGATATTTTCGTAATTTGATCGCATCTTTGTCTAACTGTCTCATTTCGAAGGCTATGGCGGAGTGAGACATCGAGAATCTGTCTCAAACATCGCATTTGGAAGACCTCGTGCTTGTTGACGTCGAGCTTGAGCAGTGTCCACGTTTCCGTACGCTTCTGGTTCCGAGTTCATTTCTGTCGAACTTATTTGTTCAATATATCTTAGTAAAGCGTATATAATGGATCTCTCTACTTCAACGTGATGCGGTACCATATTGAATAGTCTCTAGCCCTACATAGTACATAGTTTTTGATTATAGACTCCGTGTAGATCCACGAACATCAGCCTCTAGGTATTTATGGACAAACATTCGAAGCTTCTCTCCTAAAAATGCTTTTGTTTGATTTGTAAAAATTGCATCAAAATAAAAATGAATTTACAGACATGAAATGTTTGTGATGCACTCAAGGCACACATAAAGCTGCCTTCAAAACTATGAAGAATGAAACTGCTGCATCTGTGAACTCGACGACTGCAACAGGATTAAGTGCAATAATCTTAAAACTCGCAAAAGGACAGAACCATTTCAAGTAAATAAATTTTGTAAACTAAAAAGTACAAAGTTGTAAACACCCGAATGGACAGAATCAAAAGCAGTAAAGTGTCTACAGAGTAAAACTGAACAAAAGACTGTTAAAGAAAATATAATAAAAATAAAAACATAAAAAAAATAAACTAAAATCTCATCACTTGAAAGCGATAAAACTTCCAGCAGCTGCCGTAAAATGGCCGTGCGAGTAAAAGTATATTTTTCAGGTCGTGAACACTTATTTCCGTTTTCCGGCAATATTTTCACCTTTTTTCCGCCTTTTTCTCTCGAAAATCATTCGCCGTTAAAGACGCTTTTATTAACAAACAAACAGAACAACGTCAGAACGGAAACAGTGAAAACGGCGGTAAAATATTTACAGGTAAACCTTTTACAACTCTTTTTACTTTTTACTAAGAGAAAACTGCGTTTATTTACCTGTGAAATTGTAGCGAAACAGAGAAAGAGAGAGCACGAGCACGAGCTGAGAGTCCGACAGGATATTTCCATCTTATGACAGGATATATTTCCACGTTGATGTATGGCATAAAGGTCAGCAGTTTGCCATTCAAAGGTGTGCAGATAAAACTTCAAATTGGGCGCTTCAAGGAAATTTGTCAGGTGGGAATTGCTACGTAAGAAGTTTACCTTCCTGGGAGAGTAAACTTCTTTCGAAAAAAAGAAGTCCTTTTTTCTTGTGCAAACCATTTGGGCATTTCTTTATTGCGATGTAAATATTTAATAAACGTGAATATCCTCGCTCCTTTTCGTTTTTTTTATTACCCTAGGATTGCGTTCTCCCCCGGGCAAGGTTGATACAACAATTAAAACTGAACAGACAACTTTGAATATGGCAAACAGCTGAAGAAATTTAAAATTTATGAGCCGACGACCAACTTTCCCTACTTGAAAAAAAAAATAAAAAAAAAAATGTCCGCCAATTTGAGTCCTTATTGTACCGGGCTGCTTCTTAGGCGGTTTGACAAGTTGCCGGGAAATTAACACTGAAATGCTTTTAAAAAATTGACAAAGATTTTTTGACACTGAAATGTTTCTGACTTAATTGTCGTGGCATGTACTGTAGATCTCGGCTGGGACGCTGGTCTCCGGAGTCTAGCCTCATTAACAATTCAATTTCGGGTAAAATTTAAAATGAGAATTAATATTTAAAAACAACAACAAGAAAAGAAATGCAAAAATCTGGGGATGGTATACCTATAATTTTGTTGATGGTAGAAAGTTAAATTAACTTCGCTTAAGGAACAACGTCACTCAGGAAAGGGTGAAGCAACACGAAAAGGTTCTTGACTCGAGACGTTAACTTTTACTCATAATTAATTAAGGTGTTTTATTGCTGCATTATTTTTCTGCATCACAAAATTATGAACTAGTGCAGTCTGAGTAAAAATTAACTTAAAAAAGTAACTGGCAGCTTTTTCCACAAATTTTGTTAACGTTGATTCATAACATACCTTTTAATGGGTCTTACAGAGCACAGCAGACAAAGTGTAGAAACCTATGCATCGATTTCTTCACCAGGTACCTAAGGCGACTAAAACGACATTTTCTGATAGAATGTCATGTATTTAGTCTTTTTTCATTTACTTTTAGTTTATTTCCATCCGCCGTTGGCAGGTCACTGTTCAGGCTATGTTCTAGCTCTTTGCAGCTCTAGCTCAGGTTAGTATCATACCTATGCAAATATATGATATTCTCCACTGATCCTTGAGTATTTGATGTTGCTGATATAGGGCAAATATAGAAGGGGTCCTAATATGGCGGCTTGAGGAACTCCAATTGTGAGCACTAATTGATCACTCCAGATACAATTAACTCTATTTGCCTCGTGCCGCCCAGTGAGATAGATCCTCTGCAGATCATTTGCCGAGCCCCTTATTCCAAGGTTGTAGATGGTGCTTAGTAGGACATCATGATGCATTGTGTCAAATGTCCTTTTTAAATCGATGAATACTGCCCCTGCATAATAACCCTAATCAAGATAGTCATTTATAAGCTTCAGGGTTTCCAAAGTAACCAGTTATAAGTTTTGAGAGGGGTTTCTTAATAATGTCTATAGGATCAACTATGTCTTCAGTGGATACTCCATCCTTTACAGGAGCTGAGTTCTTTTTTAAATTCAGGGAAACACGCTCTAGCTCCATGCTGGTATGAATTAGGGATGTTACGGAGGTGACTTTACCGGAACCGGAGTCGGAATCGGAGTATTTAAATTTGATTTATCGGAGTCGGAGTCGGAATCGGAATCGGAGTCGGAAGTAAGAGATGTGTTAATTAACTGTTAATGTGAGAGATGTGTTAATTAACTGTTAAGTGCAAGGCTAATAAAACACTATGAAACACGAATTTTCTCACCTGGAAAAAAATTTGATATTCATTGAGATCTGAATTTTTGGAACACGACTGTTTTGGTAGTTTGTAATTATCAACTCTTTTTCAAAAGTTATTAACTTTTGAAAGTTCGAACTTTTTTTTACTCAATATGGGTTTTTTTAATATGGTCGGATCAGAAATTTTACGTAAAACTGTTTGAAAAATGTTCAAAACAAAAACTTTTTATATTTATAGTACCTATATATAGTACTTTTGTATACATTTTCTGTTGTATTAAAATAAAATATTTGCCAAAAACAAAATTATTTGTTTTCATTTGCTTGCATTTAACATAACATTCAAAAGTTAATAACTTTTGAAAAAGGGTTGATAATAATTACAAACTACCAAAACAGTCGTGCTCCAAAAATTCAGATCTCAATGAATATCAAATTTTTTTCCATGTGAGAAAAAATAGTTTGTCATTTGTTCTACAGTGAAATAATAGAAACATGATACAGTAATCAGTCTCTTTAATCAGTAGGTACTTCAAATATTAATTAGGTATTACACACACGTACGTAGGTACGCAACAATAGGAAAATATGTCAGTTTTAAATTTTAATTAAGTCAAATAAATTGACTTGAAAAGAAGCAAATTATACTTAAAAACAAAAGCTTGGCAGCTTTCTCTCCATCCAATCGATTTCTCAATGGATCATATATGAGTCCGGCGCCACTAAAAAGTTGCTCACTTGCCACTGATCCTGGTGGACACGATAAATATTGACGAGCAATTGAGTGCAATATTTTAAATTTTTTATTTTCTCTCCACCATAACAAGGGGTCATTACTGACAGGAATACGTTTTTCTTTGTTGTACTCATTCAGTAAGCTCTTCCATATGAAGAATTTGTCAAGAGGTTGGCTGTCCGTCGAGATGTTTTCATCACCATCATCATCGCTACTCATCAATATGTTTGATAAAATGGATTGGACATTATTATTAGTAGAGACACCTTGCTCGTTTTTCTGCAGGGGCGTCATCATTATCTTCTGCCTGATTTGCTGCAGAATTATCCATGCCGTCTAACAAACTTATCAATTCGGACTCAATCTTTTCTTTAGTTACTTCATTAAAAAATTTTGTTTTGTAACGTGGATCTAAGCTATTGCAAAGAAGTTGTTAAAGGAAAGGTCTCCAAATCTTGAATTCAGTTGTTCGTTGGCACATTTTATTGCGATTTTAAATGTTCTATTGGTGTCGGGTTCACTGTCTTTCAGTTGTAATGTATGTTTTAGAATATGTATAAGTGGAATTACCGATGAAATGCTAGTATTACTATCACTCATATTTCTGGTAACCTCTTCAAATGGCTGAAGAACAGATACTAATTTGTTGAGATACAGCCATTCTTCAGGAGATATTTGTGGGATGCTATGTTTACCAGCATAAAGGCACAGTGAATCTTTTATTTTGATCCTTCGTTCCAGCATGTAGAAAGTGCTATTCCAACTGTAAATAAAATAATATGAAACTTAATTCTCAAACTAAAAATCTTAAAGGAAAAATTAAATTATGTAAGTTTTTATCGCGTTCTACACTCCTGCACAACGCCTAAAGCCTCTTGATTGAGTTGTTCCGTTTGTATTCTATTTAGTTCCATTTGAGCAATTTGAGAGTGATTAAAATGCGTGGAAAGTTTTTTGCATTTTGCAATCAATTTTTTGATTTCTTCATCAGAATCTAACATAGTTCGCACACAAAGTTGTAATTGATGTACAGTACAATTCACATCAGGGATTTCAGCAAGTCTCATTGCACGTATCATATTTGACCCACAATCACGAATAAAACAGTGGATTTTCTCAGAAGGTATTTGCCATTCCAGAAGCATTGCATTAAATTTTTCCTGAATTACGTCTCCTGTATGTCGATCATTAAAAGGGTGGCATTCCAAAATAAGTTTTATTCTCTTAAAATCTTCAGTGATGCCATGCGCTGTCAAACTCAATAAGCAAACATTAGAACTAGGTTCAGTCCAAATCGTCGCTTATCCAGAATAGTGGTACAACTCAAAAATTTCCAATTTCGAGTTTATTTTAAGAATGTATAGCTAAATATGCATATTTTTATGTAGCAAAAATCCATATTAATACTTCTAAAAATGACCGCTGGAAACCCGCTGGAATCGAAGATCATAACATGGGCTTGTATGAAACTAAAAACTTTCAAATGGCTCCCCTGTAAAATTCATTGTTTTTGAGTTGTGACACTATTCTGGATAAGCGACGAAATATCGATAGTAAATGATATTTTTGTAAAAGTTTTCAGCAAATCGACTATCTTGCTGGCCAGCTTAGGATACAACCCATCACAAATAAATGACGTAAAAAATTGTCTTCCCCTTAACTGATAATTCGGCACGATGAATTGCAACAGTCGTCGAAATCCCATGCCTTCTACAAAATTGAAGGGAAGGTCCTGGAGAGCAATCATCTGAGAGATCAAATTATCAATTTCCATTGATTCAGGATTTGAAGAAGCCCATTTTTGATTTTTCATCAAAGCGTCTTTGAGAGTCATTTGCTTTTTGGCCTCTTGAACTGGGGTGGAAGTCGAGGGCTGATTTTTTTTCAGTTTCGAGCTTAATGCATTCCTCGTATTCAGTAATATGCAAAGACTTTAAATGACCTTTTAACGAAGTTGTTGTACCTCCTTTTCTTGAATATGTTTTCTCACAAATTTTACACTTTGCCGTATTTGCGTCGACTTCATTGAAGTAGTTCCATATAATACTCGTTTTTGGCTTCATCTATAAATAACTATCACTTCAATAATAAGTAACTCACAACAAATTACTTAAATTCTGTAAAAGCTCGATGCACGTTACACAAAGCCTTATACACAAATGAATAGAAAAAAAAACAACAGAACAAAACATGCGAGCGGAGTTCCTGGAACGCGTTCGAGACCTGTTGAAACTTGTACGCCGCTGAATTTTGGTCTTCGTCATAACTCCGATTCAAAATTCTCGGAACCGAAGTCGGAGTCGGAGGTGTAAAATCAATCGGAAGTTCCGACCTTTCGGAACCGAAGTCGAAGATCCGTAACATCCCTAGTATGAATCATGAAGATTGAGTTACTTGCCACTAGTGCATCTACAGATAGCCTGCTTGATATATCCGCCTGGATAGACTTACCAATTCCATTGAAGTAGACGTTGAAGCAAATTGCAATATCACTCGTTTACTATGATTTTTTGAAGCACCCGTTCTTGTTAGCCTAGGGGTTATTGTAATGTCGCCCTAAACCATTACAATTATATATCCTGTAAATATTAATAGTAATTGCCCCTTACATTCGAGAATGCTACGTAAACTTTTCAAAGGTATTGCGCCATTATATTTTATTTAAAACTTCATACTTGATCGCACAACATAAATTTGTTTTAGCTGATAATGAATCTTTAAACGTGCCTCCGGTGATAGTTATTCGTAAAAAATTATTGTACCAGCTCTAATTAAAATTTATAACAGGAATTTGTGTTTTTCTTTGGGTTTTTTTTTATTGGTGGCAGCGGTGGGATTGCCACCAAAATTTTAACAAAACAGCACACTCCAACCTCTTGATACTTTCACGAAATAATGGAAAACTAAACTAACAGAAACCACATTACATTCATCTCTATAGATTGCAATGAGTATCAAGAATTTTTAACTGATCACCTATGTTAGAGCAACTTCCCGGTAGATGAAATCTCACGAAGAGATTGTGATAAAAGTGCTTCTTACAAAATTAAAAAAAGGTTCTGGCTCTGCAGTTCTTACTGTTTGAGAATCTTCTGATTGTTACAAGGCTGTTCTCTCTGGTAGATATCGTAACTGATGTCTCTATTGTCTCCTAGTAATGGGTGGAACGGGCTTATCGGGCTCTTTATTAAAGCCCTGGGTAGGCCTGGGTCCGACCAATGCCCAGAATAAATCGTTTGGGAGAGTGCTGAACCATCACTGATATATAGTCTTAGTGGCTAACCTTTTCATTTAAAAAAAACAATGGTTCTAGAGAGGAGTTTCATCGGCACTATTCAGGTATAAATAAAATGGCGTTCATTCAGTGTTGCTACTAACGTTTTCTTTATAAATACCATAGGCCAATGGTTAGAATTCTTACAAGTGTTATAAGTGGCTTTCTATGGTAATATCTATGGGGTGCGACAGCGACAGAGACCCAACCTCCGGTGGAAGGATAGCGTAGACCAGGACGCCCAGATGTTAGAGATGTTAAACTGGATGATATCGGCTCTGAATCGGGACCAGTGGAGAGAACATTGACGAGAGGCCAGGACCGGATCCTGGTTGTAGAGCCGTCAAAGAAGAAGAATAGTTTTAAGCTTCACTTAGTTCGACAGCTAAATCAATCCCGCTTTGGTTTAATGGTAAAATCAATAGACTTCCGGCTTCTCTCTTTCTAGGTATATAAATCATTAGTTCGATGACTTATTAGAATTAATATGAACAAAACTACTTAAATTTTTCTTCAAGTTCGGTTCAGTTAGGCAAAAGTTCGTGCATACCCAATGACAAGGATTAAAACATTAAAATTAACCCGGTGTGATATACCCATCCGAATGACCTTAATGCGGGTTATACAACAAACAAATTTTTAGGTTATGTTTTATCCAAGTCGTATTTTTTGTTTCAATGAAAACAGTGCTTGAAAAACAAAGCAATTTACACAGTGATGTAAATTCCTCTTTTCGGTTTTTTTTAAATATTTCATCCACAATTTTTTTTTCTCACAAAATATTGCATTATTCTTTTAGCACAGTTGTCCACAGTTGGTGTATAGCCATAGCCCCGAACTAAATTCAATTTAACTGGAAATACTTTCATTTAACTGGTAAAAAATTTACATTCCATAATCCCAACCAAGATTTACACTTTCCGCCCTACAATTCCAAAAAAGAAATTTAAAGCCCCCCATTACTTTTCCACAAATGTGTTGGGAAACTTCACAATTCTTGAGAACAATAAAAAAAAAGTAAATTTTCAGTGCTCTACTCTCAGCCTAAAGTACTAAAGTAGACCAAATAATGGGACATTTGCGCGAAAACTTCTCGAGAGTCTGGTACGAAGTTCTTTTCCTTTTTATTGTCTTCAAACTTTTTTTTTTCGTTCTGTTTAGCCTTCTGTTCTTCTATCGTCCTTCTTTCAAATCCATTTAACTAAATTCACATCCAATACACCACAAGAGATCCTTACATTGTCATGGGCCCGTATTCGAAATGCTTTTAAGGACTTCAATTTTCAGGTTTGTACTTTCAAATTCCAATAAAAGATTGAGTTTCCTGGGTATGATCGACTTTAAGAAGAAGCACAAAAAAAATATATATATATGACCAACAAAAAAAAAAAATACAGAGCATTTTAAGTTCATTGATCACCATCCAAAACCTCCGCCCATAAGGATATGTATTCACAGGGATTGGTTTTTTTCCGTCGTTGTTGTTCTCCTCTACGTTTTCGCAAAATTGACAGTCAGGACTCAAGACGGGGAGCCTACGTCCCATTTCCCAACTTGGCTCCTGCGTTGGCATTCGTTTCACCACATAAAATGTTATTCGAGACAATTTTCAGCCGCCGAAATAAAATCCGGGAGTGAAAGGGCTCTGCACCCATCCATTGTGTAAAATGTTGCTGAAAATTCATGAGATGCTATTGTCTTCTCAAGGAACCCCCGAGTAACAGGATAACCGGTGAAGCAATTTTTTTTTTGCCTTTAAGATTTTCCTTTTTTCAGGATCTTCTTCTTGCTTTGGTACTTTCCTTTTTTTTTGGGTGGTTTCTGTTTCAGGATTCTAAATTGTTCCCTGGTTCTGTACATTCATTCTCCTCGTTTTTTTGCTCCTTCTCTGGCTGGGTGGTGTTGAGCTTGTAAGCCGAATCGATTACACCGCCGCTCGCTATGGTTGGAGATATAAGGTCCGGATGGGAAGGTATCTCAAGGACCTGAAGGTAAGTTCGCCTTCTACTGCAATCGACGGCATCTTGAAAAGCTGCTTTAACGGCTGAATTACAATTGGCTTCAGTGCTTGTACTTACGCACCAAGTGATAATAAAAATCGCAAAATATATCTAATAAAAATTATATTATACACATACACAATATCCTTGTACAAATCCTGTTTATTGAGTCCCCATGTACCACTTTTATAGATTCACTCAAGAACCCATAAAGGATTCTCTTTTTTTGGTTTATGACATTTATTTTCCTACATAAAATCAAATATACTCGTATAACAAAAATACACCTTAAATTTCTGGAGGAACATTCACAAGTCCTTAAAGCAATTAGAGATGACAGGCACACCACCCAAAAGCGCTGCAGATCTCATACAGACACTAACACTCTCGGAAACCACCAGCAGTCTAGGAGCTAAATGGAAGATTTATTAGGAAAATGCAACTCCTAAATTTGATTAGGGACTTGGGGAGTATTAATTAGAGACTCTCATTCTAGGACAGCATTGTCAAAGTGTGTTAAATTCTAAGAATCAGGAGCGATCCTTTAGAGTATTGTGCACTGCATTTTGACATTCTGTCTTTCAGGCTGGAATTATTATAGTCAATAACCCACTTTCGAAAACCACTAAATATAACTGGAATTTCGTACGACTTATTAGTGTGGATGATTTCTAATGAATATTTGACAAAGATGCACTGTTTTCTAAAGAGGCGAATAATTAAAATATTATGGAATGATTATACATGCGCATTTGGTATTAACGTTCTTCTAGAGATTGGTCTGCAAAATTTGGTTCTGTTGAGTTTTTTTGACGTGACAACGTCTATTAAAACGATGAACGCCGGCTGCATGCACGAAAAATGATGACTCATTGTCCCGTTAAGTCCCGTTAGTCCCGTAAGTCCCGTAGTAATTTTAATAAAAATTTGATTGTAGTAATCTTAAAAATTTGATTAAAATTGTCAAAAATTGTAAAAAATAATATTACAGTTTCTTTCTATAAAAACTTGTTCATAATTATATTTCATCTATCCAAACGCCAGTTTTTGGATTTAATCACAAATTATTGACCTACAATTACCAAATGGCTGATCAACCGTCTGCAACGCCATTCGCTGAGCCGCCAACAATCGCTGCTCCAAAATCAAACGCACAGATACAACATGAGTACAGGCAGCGCATTGCAGCATCAAGAACTCCTGCACAGTCGATAGCTGCGAAGAAATCAGATACCGAAAGAAAACGCCTCCAGAGGCTACGCAAAGCTGCTAACTCGGCTCTTGCCAGTGGTTCATTAGAATCGACTACTGCATCCTCTTCTCGTTCAGCGGGAAGGTCAAACAATGTCCAAATTGGTACACAACGACAGCCCACCTACAATTACCAAATGGCTGATCAACCTGACGAGCCTGTGGATCTCACGGATCTGCCACTACCTTCGAGGAGTAAGGCACCGATTGAGACGCAAAGTGCTGTCGCATCAACGTCGATTCAACATGGGCGTTTCAGTGACACCTTACATGATGGCGACCATGAGATAAGACGACGTGGCAGACGCGGAGCCACGCCTCAAAAAATCTTGTACGTTGCAATGAAAATATTGCGGCTGCGCATGGTGGACGGAATTTACAGCACTTTCCGTAATGTTTCGGTCACGGAGAATGTTACGCGACGTATGTTAGAGAACACAGAATTTCTGAAAGAATGTCATAAAAAACCTCGCGTTCATGAAGACAGTGCCAAACTCCGTCCAATACTGGGCCTGTCGCAAACGAGACTTCTTTGCCATGATTCGTCAACTTGGTAAACCAACCATCTTTCTCACTATAAGTGCAAACGAAATTCGCTGGATGAAACTACTTACTATACTTCTCAAACTGAGCAATAAATATCCGGGAAAAACAGCAAAAGATCTCAACACTTCTCAGCGCTGTACTTTGGTGAGCGATGATCCTGTTACGTGCTGCATATACTTCTACAAGCTCGTTGGTTCCCTGATGAAAATGCTGAAATCCAAACAGACGTACAATCCATTCGGCAAGTACTTCGTTAAAGACTACTTCCTTCGTATTGAGTTCCAGCACCGAGGAAGTCCACACGCTCATATTTTATTGTGGCTGAACGACGACCCTCATGAGACCGTGTCGGAAAATATGCCAAGAACCATCGAACTCGTGGAAAAATTCAGTTCCGTTTCCCGAGATGATGTGCCCAACGATTTTATCTACGCCAACCAGATACACAAACATACTTTCACCTGCACAAAACGAGGCGAGACGACTTGCAGATTCGGGATCCCGTACTGGCCAATGTCCACGACCCGGGTATTGGTTCCAATGCCTCAATCTGATGGGCGCCGCCAAACACTGCAAGAGAAGGCCAAGGATCTGCGCATTTCTCTCGGTGAACGTCAATGCACATGCATGGATGATTTTCTTGAAGCTAATAGTTTGACTTATGCTTCATACCTCGACATTGTGCGTTCAACGTTACGCAGACCAACTCTGCTGTTCAGACGAAACTTCAACGAGCTTATGACAAACACGTTCAATCCGTACGTTGCTGGCGAAGTCAACTCTAACATCGACATTCAGTTTATCTTGGATGAGTACAGCTGCGCAGAGTACGTCGTAGAGTACGTAAATAAATCAGCCCGTGGAATGGGTAACCTACGTCGTGAGCTTACCACTATGATGCAAGAACATCCCGAACAGGACTACACGGGGCAATTGAAAGCGTTAAGTATCAAGCTGCTTAACGCAGTTGAGATGTTACATACTTAGTGTATTGCTGCACCAAGCACTCTTTCCGTACGTGCATAACAGGCAGTATGTGCATCCGATCATGTCAGTTGATACCAATGTACCAATTCTTCTTTGTGGCGACTTCAACACAAACGTGAAAATTGATGATACATTCCTCAAATTCATGAAGGATATGTACAATCTCGAATGCACATCAGATGTTACTAAGTCAACAACGCTGAGAGGAACAACCCTCGATTTGACTTTTTCAAGGCACATTACACTTGAAACACTCCCATTCATTTCATACTTTTCCTATCATCGACCTATCCTTAACAGAATAACACAGATTGCAAGAAGTTAAATATCAGACAGGTATAAAAGCTGTAAATGAATTTGTTACTACACATTGTTACTTGTAAATAATCTGTTCATTAAAGTAATAAACATATTTGAATTCATTAGTGCAAATAAAAGCTAATTTATCAATCAAAATGAATATTTCATTTTACTCCTTTTTGTATCCATACAAAATAATGATAATTTAATATAAATGATTCAATTTTATTCATAAAAGTATGCAATCATTTCATCAATGTTTTCTCATGACGTTGTCACGTTAAACTATCGTCCGTAAACCCTCTTTACAGACAACAAATTTTTTTGTAAAAGGCTAGAACTGATAGCTAAAGTTCTTTGAAATATCGACGGTTCTTGTCTTTGGAGAGCTTTGCGTATGCGATCGGAAAAAGATATTGCTCTGAGCATCGGCAAGACGCCATTCGCCAATGGTGCCGCTACCATTTCAACCAGATCTGAGTTAAGAAGATTGCGTCAAAAGGGTTTCTCCTGGTGCAAAACAGCAGTAAATACATAAGGTGCAGTTCGGCAACCCCAGGGCGCTGGATAAAAAGACCACCGATGTGGCTCTTATAAAGGTACCATGACGAAGCTATGGCCATAAACGAAGCTTCAAATTGGCCGGTTAGTGTACTGTACGTTGTGATCGTCGAATCTATCTCGTTTATGGCGAAACTTCTAGCTTTTGTGTATTAATAAATGCATCAAGAAATGATTGATCTTACCTTCGCTCTGACTCCAGAGATCCACCAGTAACTGGAAAACGGAGTCAACAGATCACGGTAGATTGTGATGCAAATGATCACTGTGATGCCTCAACTGCTAATGTAGACACAATAAACCGCGGCGCAGATCTTCCTTCCATGTGATTGACTTGCGAGTTCTAGAGAATCGATCATGTCCAAACCACAGAAACATCCCCTAGAACAGTGGTTTCCAAACTTTATTATACTGCGACCTCATGTAACATAAAAAAAACCTTGGAGCCCCGCAATAAAATAAATTTGCATACTCGGTGGGGTGAGCCATCTAGACCTTCGGTATTTCAACATTGAATAACTCCGAAATTTTTTAGTCGATTGTGACAAATGAGCAAGATTTATATAAGATATTCTATACAATTTATTTCAAATTAGTTTTTGAACACGATGTCGCTTAAATGACCTCAATTCGATACGCAAAAAGCGGCTGCTTTCGGGCGTTATATCTTCGGCTCGTATTCGTATGTTAGCTTTGAGTTCGCCCATTGTCTTCGGCTTCCTGGAATAAACTTTACTTTCCCAAGAACTTCATCGTAAAGGCTGCGGTGTTGCAAGGCGCGCCGTTTTTTTAAAAAAAAATCTAGAGTTTCCCTTCTAACACAGAAGGCGCACTTCCCAGCAAGGCTGAGAAAGATTTACCACAAATTTTGTGGCTCTGCTGAGGCATGCAAACATATAAAAACAAATAGAATTACTAAAACACTCTAACAAGGAAGCGTGCTACAACAAAGAGGGAGTGGGTACACATTAAGAAGACTCTTTTTGAGGGCCACTTCACTTGTAAGCATGCTAAAAACACTAATATTACTATTGACGTTAATAAGCATGCGATTAACAGGTTCGTACTTGCCATAATTGGTATTAGAGGAGTTAGTATGCAGGAGAGGTACACCCCTCAAGCTATAATTACTCACTCTGAATGCCACTTGGCTTCGTAAGAAACCTGAGTCTACCTTGTCATTTAGTAGCCGATGAACAAATATGACGTCAGCAACTTCACGACCTTTATGTAGGGAGCTTAAGTTGAGTAGTTTAAGCCTGTTTTCATAAGGCGGAAGGATGCGTAGGTCATCCCAAGGGAGATGACTGAGTACGAAACGCACGAATTTTCTTTGAACCGATTCGACTCTTCCAACTTGTAGGAGACCATACCTGAGAGGCGTATTCGAGTAAAGGCCTCACTAAGGATATGTACAAATGCTTAGTGATGAGGGGGTTGTTGAATTCCTTGGACCACCTTTTTATAAAACCCAGGACTGAACTGCCCTTGGAGGAAATATAATTAATGTGGGTGGAAAAATCCATCTTACTTTCAAACCTGACCCCCAGATCGATCACAGAGTTAACTCGGGAAAGTGTGTTGTTAAGGAAAGTGTAGTCATAAGTTAGTGGACCACGTTTCCTGCAAAAAGTCATGACCTCACACTTACTAATATTGAGTACCAGGTTGTTGTTGGAACACCAAGAATAGAATGTGTTCAGGTCAACTTGTAAAAGTTTGCAATCCTCAATACCTCTTACATAACGGTAGAGTTTAATGTCATCAGCGTAAATAAGGATTTGACAGTTCTTTAACAAGGCAACAATGTCATCAATTGAAAGAATAAAAAGAAGAGGGCCAAGGTGACTACCTTGCGGGACTCCAGATGACGCTTCGATGTTTCTAGATTTAGCCCCGCGGAATAAAACCTGGTAAGTTCTGTCGGCTAAGTACGACTGGAACCATACCATTAGGGCAGGCGGGAAGCCAAATTTTTTCAGTTTGAGAACTATAATAGAGTGGGAGACCTTGTCAAAAGAATTACTGAAGTCAGTGTAAACACAGTCGGTTTGGCAGCCGCTAACAAAGCCTCGAACTGTGTGAGAAGAGAACTCAATTAGATTAGTAGTAGTGGAACGAGCTGCAAGAAAACCATGTTGATTAGTTGAGATAAGTCTCTTGCAGATTGTGGCGATAGCAGAATAAATAATAGATTCGAAAAGTTTTGGGATACAGGATAGTTTTGCAATAGGTCTGTAATTAGATATTTCGTTCTTACTACCCTTTTTATGAACGGGGACTATAAAATAATTCTTCCATACGGTTGGGAAGCACCCTGTAATTAGGGATTTTTGAAATAAACACAGAAGAGGAGACAGAAGGGCCTCTGCACAGGATTTTATAATAGCAGGAGGAGTACCGTCAGGACCGGACGAGAAATCATGTGGGAGTTAATTAATTATGTTTCAGGATTTCATCCCTAGTTATAGATATAGAAAAGTTTTGAGACATTTGTATCGGATTAATATGTATGTCGGAAATTGTTTTCGTCGGGTTGAAAGACAGGAGACGAGAAAGATTGGAGGAAAAACGATGCAAACATGTCGCAAATCTCGGATGGATTGGTACTGAAAGAGTTCTCATGTTGCATGGTGTTAGGGTAATTATCAGTTTTTTTCTTGGTGTTGATGAATTTAAAGAATGTTCTCGGATCACCAAACAGTTTATCTTTCATATCACTGAGGTATTCATTATAGAGAGTTTCAGAGAGTGCATGGAAATGGTCATAGCAATTGACAAATGCAGAGAAACTCGCAGTGTCTTTCCTCTTCAGGTAGTTTTTCCAGAGTTTGTTCTTCTAGTTTTTGGTTTGCCTCAATTCATTATTGTACCAGGGTGGAGATGACCTAGATAACTTTAGAGGCTCAATGGGTACACAGGATGCAAAGGTTTCGTACAAGACGGAATAAAATCTTGTTACATCGTCACCCAACTCATCTGAGGAAAGCAACCTATCGAAATCGATGGAAGAGAGCTTGGATGGAAGTTCATTGAGATTGGCCTTTTTAAAATTAAAGGCAAATGTTGACTCCCCCGGAATTGGCTTATCGTCGAAGGCAGAGCAATAATTAAAGGTTCGTTATACCTTTTTCACGCGTTTTCGGACACATGAAGTGCACCAGCACTGTGCATCGTCAGGGGTTTCTCGAACTTTGAAGAACAATGGTCCAATGATGGGTTTTGAGCACACTTCGACTCAAACAGTGACTTTCTCATCGTGCAATGGTGTTTCGCGAATGACGTGTGAGTTCTCTGTCGACAGTTTTATTTATTGACTCCGCCTGAGAGCGTAAAATGAACTTCGTTTGTCGTCAACAATTTGTCCCAAAAATCTGACTTGGCATCGATCATTTTGCGACAGCATTTCCTATTTCAAACGATGTGGCTTGTCCGTTAGCAACAATCTTTAAGTAAGTTGCACTTTGTTTGGGAAGAGATGAAGATCATACCCCTGCTTAAAGTCGTTCCACTGCGTTTAACTCCTGAGATCGGTGGCGATACGACACATTTGGATTATCAGCAACACTCCCTATTACCAACTCCTTCAACTACATTGGATTGTCGCGGACGCCGTGGAATGGAACAATTCACAATTGAACGATTGTTTTCAATGTTAAGCGTTACAAATTGAACGAGGTTTTTGAGTAGGCTCATAACTAAATTGGTACTGAATGACGTTTCAGTAGACCAGATGCATAATAAAAAAGATTCAACAAAATTGAAGTCAGTTCTTTGGGAAATTTTTTTCTTTTGGTAGACGGATGAATGGTTGGATGGAAATTACTGTTGACTAGGCACTGGTCCAAATTACCAAGCCGAGCTTTATTCTTTTCTTAATATGTCACGACACCGTTCACAGATCACGCCATTTTAGAGTCGGAAACGCCCTCCATTCCTCGACATTTCTCGGAAGGGGTTTCCTTTCGAACTCTGTTAGAGATTTTTTACTATGAACCCAAATCTCGAATGCACATGAGATTACTGCTACAACCAGCGTCTAATTCGGTAGCAGTTCGTAATGTCATGGTCCTATGCATAAAATTGAAGAATTTCGACACACTATAACAGGTTTCATTGGGTTTTAGCAGCGGAAGGCATGGCAATACTGTATACCTACTTTGTATCGTCTTCATTGATATGCATCTCCAGTTCCAGTGCCTCAGTTTGGGTGAGTCTAGGCGAAGTGGCTGTCGGTTGAGTAAGTATGTATTTGGGTGGTTGAGGAGTTTATTCATTCTTGATTTCACTTCCTAATGTTTAGAGAAGTTGTGCGCCAAGGTATATCCAGACACCTGATATCAATCTAAATCAGAATCAGATGACTTTTGGGATTCCTAATTACTACGTGCATTATATTAGGAAAAGTGCCATTATAAGTACTTCAAAAATTGTGGTTTCTTCAGAACCCCACCTTAAAAATTTTTCCTGTTTCAATTTCCATTCTAATTTCAAAGTAATTTCATTTTGCTCGTAGTTTTGCAATATAAAATTCACTAGACGTTTTCAATTAAAATTTGCAACATTCATTCTCTATAATTCATAGTCGTACTGAAGTGTATTAATTAGTTTGGAGCCACCGCATCCATTCAGACGCAATTTTGTTGAAATTTCCGCTCAACCCTCCGGATTGTGAATTTTCGGTGAAAAGTTTTAAGGGAAAGTTTTTCACTCGAAATCATTGCAACTATTTGAATTCAATTAACCGAACAATGCTTACTGCAATTTATCATTGTAAAGCGCAAGGTTGAAAATAAATTTAGTTCCTGGGAAGCATTCTGAGAGGATGAGAATTGAAAAACGGTCCGAGGGTCAAAAACAATGTTAGTTTTTGCATGCGAAATT
Organism: Thereva unica; assembly: GCA_949987705.1. NCBI lineage: Eukaryota > Metazoa > Arthropoda > Insecta > Diptera > Therevidae > Thereva > Thereva unica. Next base: position 79,408 of record CATLJY010000495.1, on the reverse strand, counting down.
TCTCTCTTCAGCTTGTAATGGTGGAGTGGATTAGACACATGTACATATGTATGTATGGAGGATAAGCTACAAGTATATGCAATTTACCAACCCCCGTACTACCACCAGAAAAAAAAACACTGGCTAAGCTATCGCCCATATCTTGTCCTGAAAATTTTATAACAACGACCCAGTATCCGGGGAAAAGATTTTAATGTCTGCAAATGTAGGGTAACTGGTGTAATAAAAAGCGGACCCATAAATCCTGCAGGGGCCATTTTTACGAAAAAGACAAATAAATTACAGGAAATACTCAAGTACTGGTGCGGTGTGTCCTGGGCGATGGGGATTGATTGAGTATGGGTGAATAGTTTTACGAGTCCTTCTTGTCGTTTTTGTAGTTCTTGTAAATTCTGGCTACGTAGTCCGAACATGGTCCTCGAGTCGTATTTCATGCTTTACTGCGGTTTTGCACAGTATTGCATTAGTGGAGTTATGTTTTTTTCCATCACAGGAGTAGCTCTGTGTAAGTGAAATTTATTCTTTAGACTTTGTCAGGAGTAATTTATAACATGTGTGTTGAGATCCAGACACCCACCACCACCACCTACATATATCTGTGCATATCTCCTGCATAAAAAACTATAAATTCATCCAACAGCGGACACGTTATAGGTACAAGTCCACTGACCTGTAATAGCTCCTGCGAGACACAGCAATGATCCTCAATTACTTCTCCTTGCTGTAAATATGTATTTTTCTGACACACGTTGCCTTCTTTGCCCTATGCGCCCCCACACCCCCCCCCCCCCGCGGTGATACAACAATTTAGAGACAAATCATGTTCAGTAAAGGAATCTAAGCAGAAAATTCACCCACAATTCAAGGATATTTATCAAAACTGGCCATCGACCTCCCTGTGCAGGAGGATTTTTACAACAGCAAGGATCCCACCACATACAGTGTATACGGGCCGTCGCCAGCGATTGTTTGCCATAAAATATTCACGTTTCGTAATACTACACTACGGAACAGAATGGCGGGACGATGCCGCACAAACACAAACAGTGAATTGTGAGAGGACACACAGAACAAAACAGAAAAAAAAATGTCCTGTTTCGTCCTTCGAAATGGAAAGTAAACAGAGATTACACAAATTGCGAAATGACACGTTTCGTACCGTAGTTAATGCATTGAAGTTTTGCATTGTTTGCTTATTTAATGCAATCTTCTGTTGCTGCAACTACAAAGCGAAGCACGATTTTTTTTCGGATCTTTCGGTTATTTGTCGCTGGGGGTGTATTTTGTGAAAATAAATTCGCGAGCTTGTAAAATTCTTTGGAATTGCAGCAATTTACCAGAACGATGTTTGCAATCCCGACAGTATATTTAGCCAAAAAAGGAATTTCGTCTGTCACATAGATCTAATTCATACAAAAAATCGTGTTAAGCGTTTTTTGTGTTCGAAGCCAGGCGAGGCTCTGTGTTTTTGTAGAAAAAGATTGGGTTTTTGTTTGAATGGAGTTAACAACAATCCATGGAACCGTTGACAGAAACAATTGTGCTGCAATATGATACAAGATTTGACCTGTCGTTATATTTACAAATTGCCATTGGCTCAGTCAAGTGACTATGCATAGTCCCCTCGAAAGAACGCTTCAGTTCGGGAATCGACCTTGAACGGAATCGCAAACTAATAGTGTTTGTAAGAGGTGCCTCTTTTTTTGAGCCAGTACAATGTCATACTTCAAATGAAGCGAGGCGCTATTGTAATGCGAAAATGACAAAAGCAAGCAAATTAAGAAAAGAATAAATGCCATCGACGAGCTTTTTTATGAGTTTGAGTGTCTTCTTCTTTGATCCGTTAGCTGGCGGTCCGAGCGGGACGTCCCCGCAACGGATACGCTGCTGTCGGTGCCGCTTTGAAAAATGCGGTTTCTTGCCTAGTTTTTACGATCAATGCGGCAGGTCGACAACCCTCCTCCTTTCACACCCTGGACTTGGGACCAGGCGACGCACGGTGGGGTATTTATCTAGAAAAGCTGGCCAAAAGTCCAAAAAGTGAAAAACGGATGGGCTGATTCATGTCTCGCTTAGAGCAAGTTCATACATGTCCGCATATTACGTATTTTAAAAGTTATACCTCGGCTTCACCGCCCTAATTTTAATCAAGTTCACTTCAATATGCAAAAGTGGCTTCACCGGCATTGTTCAGTAGAGAAAGCTTCGTGTGTGACGTATTACATTTGAAAGCTCCTTTATAGAGATGGAAAATGGAATTTTCAATGCTTTGTGGGATTTAAATTTTTTATTTAATAATACCTATTATAAAATAAATGTAATTGAGTATATATTTATTCATTGACATACACCTATACTTCCTTTTTTGATCCATGTTTATTTTTTCAAAGCTCTTACTTTAACTGTCATGTAATAATACATCAGTTGCCATGGAAATATTCCAATTTTTTACTCTCTTTTGAGCGAGCTTTTACTTTGAAACTCAATTTCATGTTCTGTAGGCCCAAAGCAGGCATTTTTTCCTGACTTTAAAATGTGAAAAATGTATGGGAAATCAGGAAATTTTAAAGTACAGTAGACTAATTTGCTCGAACTTGCGAAAATTTGGCGGTGAAGCCGAGGTATTAGCCAAAAATATTTGCGCATACATATATCTGTGCTTGAAAAGTAACGGACATGTTACAGTAACAATATGCAATGTAATATGATGTATTTGAAGTAAAACATATGGATCTAGCTACTTCAGAGTTCGTATTTCTTCATCGACGCGTTTTTTTTCTGTAGTTATTATGTCAACTGTTTCCCGATCAAAACAAAATCGTATGGGTCGGCAGTACCTGGTTGAACTGGGACGAGGATTTTGCACAATATTTTCGTGTCATTTTGTTTGGGGTTTCCGCTAATTAACTGCAATGGCACCAATGAAGTTAAAAGTAAGCTTGCATCAGTATCATCACAGTTATCAAATTTTTGTTTATATTGGGTTGTATTTGTGCCATCAACCCCCCATTTTGATATAAGCAAAACATTTGTAAAAAAACTTTCATCTATGGTTTCAAGCATTTCTTCTTCAAGCTTAATAAGTCTCAAAACAGTGTGGTCCAAAAGTGCTTGCAGTTTGATCTGAGCGCATTTTGATGTTATATGTAGCAATACTTTCCTTAAAGGGATAACACTGCTCTTTTGATTGCTGCACATAGGTATAGCACGGAAATTTTTTTTATCCTTTGCTCTTATGACGTTATACTGATGTCTTGTTAAACGAGCTTCTGTCATCATGGCTAGTGCCTCATCGTAAGATATCTGAGATATGTTTTGCACTTGCTGGGACTTGGTAAATGCTTTTCTGTATTTTGCAGCTCGGTTAGGAGTTGAGATCGCATCACGCACTACTTTAGAAGCATCTGATTGACCAGATGCTCTTAAGTTCATTTGTGAGGCATATGCTAGCATTTTTCCAGAAAAAGCACTTCTTAATGAAGCAGTTTTCCTACGCTTACTTCGATCAGAACTGTCTTCAAACTTTAAGTTAGGTCGACCAAGATTTGTAGATGAGGACATTCGATATTTTTCAAATTTAATCGTTCCTTCTAGCCATAGCTTGTTTTGTAACAAAAATCTTTCACTTTTGCGGTTCGATTTAGTCCATCTTCTTTTATATTCACTCTGAAATTTGGCGAATTTTTGTTTAAGACCCGGTAACTGGGCATCTGGGCAATTTGTCTCTTTTTGAAGATACTTCAGTAAAAGTATTAACTGATCTGGCATATTTTTTGAAGTAAAACTCTTCATTTTTTCAACAAGAGCATTCCTACTCACTTTGAACTCAGTACATGTAGATTCTACAACAAATTAGGAAAAAAACATAATATGCAAGAAACCACTTTTCGATTGTTTCAAAGTATTTATTTAAAAAAGGCGCAAAAAAGCGCAAAGTTTTTTTGGTTTTCCAAACAGCTAATAAGGTTAGGTATAAATAATAGTTGATTTCAAACTCGGATCTATTGAGTAACTCATGTAAACAACTCAAGTTATCAAAAAAATTCTTACGTTTTTAGTCTTCATCGTCTTATTAAACTATATTTAATAAAATTCTGATATTTCGTTACTCAATAGAGTAGTTTTTAAAAATAATAATCTACATACCTCCAGAAAGCGATTCCATGTTTAGCTGAGAAATAGGAACGTTTAACATAAAAGATATAAAGCATTAAAAATACACTACGATTAAGGAACGCAGTCAGTTACACAAGTAGTTTTGAAAAGGTACAAGTTCCGACTGGCATAGAAACAATAGTCTGCTATCTACGAGCTTATTGTTACGGCGTAATATGCGGACATGTATGAACTTGCTCTAAGCGAGACATGAATCATCCCATCCGTTTTTCACTTTTTGGACTTTTGGCCAGCTTTTCCAGATAAATACCCCACCGTGCGACGGCGGAGTTGAGTTTGAGTGTAATAGGCATTAACCTCCCAATTCATCACAAAGCGCCTACAAGTTTTCATCAACAAATGCCTACGTCGTATCCTAAAAATCCGCTAGCAAGATAGAATTTCAAATGAAGAACTAAGCGCCGTGCCGGCCAACAAAGGATAGACGCCCAAATCAGCCGAAGGAAATGGATTTGGATTGGCTACATCATGCGGCGCGAAATCGAGATTCTAGCAAAGCAGACAGTGGACACTGGAATCCGCAAGGATCCCGTCGAGTCGGAAGACCTAGAACAACGTGGAAGAGAACCCTATTTGCAGAGGCCGCAACAACTAGGAAGTCCTGGTCAGGACTGGGAGCTGTTACGTAAAACAGAGTCCCGTGGAGAGCACGCAGCACACGATTTTGGAACCGGGATGTTTAAAAAAATGGAGGGCTCAGTACAATTTTCAATGATATACGGGGACAAATGTACCTACTCCGTCGTGTTATTCCGGCTCAACTCTAAGCTACACACTGTCTCGGATGCAAGGGCGAAAACTGAAGTCGAAACATCAGGGCAGAGCCACTCCTGGGAGGATATTTCTGTTGGTGATATATAGCTTCTGCCCTTTTGCAGGACTCGACCCGTATAGTTTACTACCATTAATACCGCAGAACGCTGTATGTGGATCAGTTACCTCAACACCAGTTGGATAAGGGCGACATTCGTCTACCATCCCAAACACCGGGAGAAGAGTTCACCAATCCGGACTATTGTCCGATTAGCCTAATATCGTTCGTTTTCAAGAAACTGGAAACGGTCAGCCACTCCAACATCCGCAAATCGGCAGATATGATTTTCTGTCTCTATATCAAGATGCCTATCTCAGAGGTAATTCCACTGAAACAGATTTATTCACGTTGGTGGAAACTATCGAAACGGCCCTATATTTCAAACCATATACCCTGGTAGTTATCCTATATTTAGAAGGCACTATTAACACCAGTACCTATGGAATCTACTGGAGGAGCTCTCATAGCCTTAAACGTAGAAGCAAGCAATGGCTGGCAGTTATGTTGAGGTCAAGAATAATCCACTTTCTTTTCCTCAACCTAAATATTTTAACATCGCAACCTATTCGATTTGGGCTCCATCGAGGTGAACACTGGCCCTCGATCCATCCTTTGTGAGCACTTTGGTCTTTTCCGTATATGCCGTATAAGATGTCCGTTGCCTCCGCATCCGTGTCGGCGAAGACAGCGCTATCGTCTGCGAACATCAAGGCCGTTATGAGGTTGTTGTCGTCGTATCAAACCCCGCGTCGTCCATCTAATGCTACACGCATAATCGCGTAGATCACAACGTTGAAGAGAAGTGGCGAAACAACGTCTCCTTGTAGGGCATCTGTTTGAATTGGGAATTTCTCGGGTAAGTCGCTTCGAACGCTGTTGGTTGAGCCATCGTACGCTGCTCGAAGTATGATTAATTCAGTTCGAGGTATCGTATCCAGCGTCTGTTGAAGCTCATCGTAAAATGTCTTCTTTTTGCGTCCGGGCTGGTCTCGGTTGGCATAAACCCGACCCGACCGCTCGTTCTCACCACTGGAAAAGTAAAGCGTAAACCTAATAACCTTCTAAAGCCACACGTACCATGCCAGAAATGAAAAATGTCAGGCACTACCCTTGGCCAGGCACAGTTCACAGAGCAGACGCGGCCTCGGTAGCCTAGGGAGTAAGGCGTTTGGCTACCATCCCAGAGCTTCCGGCTTCGAATCCCGGCAGCGCCATGGTCTTTCGCCTTTTCCACTTTCCCACCTACATAACTTTCCTTCTTTCTTCTTCCTTCTTTACATTCCTGATTCCTCTGTCATAGCCTTCCTTAGTCCTTCCCCGCTCAACTAAAGCGCATTTCATCGGTTGGTTGATGAGATTCAAGGGTTGATGATGTTGGTTGATGAGATTCAGGTTGTGGCAGTTCTTTCTTTTCCGACTAGAGCTTCTGTGCGGCATTGCACTCTATACGAAGAAAATAGATTGTCGACAGTATAAAGGGCTTTTCCTGAGCCAAAGACGACGAAGACACTAAGTCAGAAGGAGCCAAATTGAAAGACCAAAACGATTCCCGAGACATGAAATATCGAAAGCAGATGTGCGGGTAGAATTTCTAATCAATAAGGGCATAAATATACGTTAAAAGGACTCCAGAGTTATGTAACATATACACCATTGTAGTGGTGATCGCATTGCAGCGCACATGGAATGGCAGATTCAGCATAGAGTTCTGCAATGATCTATAAGTTGACCGAAATAGTTTTTGTCTAAAGTGTTGCATTTAGAGCGTGCACTTTGTCATGGTAACATTTTTTTATAATTTTTCGTTTTTATCATATAAACGTAAATTTACCATCACAATCTATAAAAGACTGTATGCTAAATGAACTACTGTAAGATAGTACTTACTGTTTAAATGAAAAAACTACAAATATTCTCATAGCATTATTTCTTTAAACTAAACTTGTCCGAATAATTGTTTTCTTTTAAAGAACTTAAACAGAAAACCCAATTTCGTATGAGCAATCTAAAATAACAACCTAAGTTGCTCCCACCAGTTTATAATTTAAAAAAAACTTACCAACTCAATATCCTGTTCTATAAAGTATAGACATCTACATAAATAAAGGACAATGAATTCCTATACCGTCTCTAAAAATTTGCATGGTTTCACCAGACCTTAAAAGACATTTCCACCTTTTCAATTCGTTCTTGTCTATATATACTTGATATCATGAGAATTAAACCATTGCTCGAAGTAGCAAAGTTTCCATCACAAAGTCACTCCCAATGGATTCCATTTAATACTTGCTTTTCCTCTTGTCTAGAAACAAAAATGTCTAACGGAGAACTGAGACAAGTTTCTATCTGTTGGAAGGATGTGATAACAGCTCCCAGTTTAATTTGCATAGTGCTGAACTGCCGCAATCTTTTGAGAGATGTGCATTCGCATTGTCACAATGAGGCAATATCGTTAGTTTAATTTTCACCGAGTTTAATTGCTTATAGTAGGTATACAAGGCTTTTGTGACATATATTATGTATGCGCTTGCAGTTTTTTCTTAAAAGGTTACTTAATTTTCGTCATCATTACTCCTTAGGCACATAGAGTTAAGCTTTAAATTTAATGAGTCTTTCTAGTTCATTCTAATAAATCATATCTCACATAAAGTTTGGAGCGTTTAGAAAAAAAGGATAGATAGAGGTCGGTTTGCCGTGCATCCAAGCTGGAAAAATATCTAGTGCAGCTAGGAGCAAGAGGGCCAAGGCAAGGAAGGTTGGAATTGAATTTGGTAGTCTTCGGAGTGCACCTGAGCGTTGCTTTTGCAGACTCCATCCCAGCGAACTGAAGGCAGTACGGCCGTCAGGAACCGGGAAGGTCTCTTGAAGAGATACAGACAGCCGCCGCTCTGCCGAAAGTCTGCAGAAAATCACTAGCTCCCACACCTTTTATGAGGCACTGCTCCATGTCGGACCAAATTGGTGCAATGCCTTAACAGGAGTGAACAGGGTATTCTCTAGGGGAAAAGGCACGCCAGCCGAGAAAAAGGGGAGAGCCACAATGACCCTCATACCGGGATAAGTTGGCCGCAATCACCATGACTGTAGTCCCGGAAAATCTTCCCGAAAACAAATTGGCGGAGGAGAAATCCTTCTCAATTAGTGATTCCAACTTTACTAAAATGGGCAAGTCTTGAAAGAGATCGCTCTCCTCCTGAATAGGATTTTAAGGTGGCATGCCTCATGCAGCTTGTAGGTTCCATGTGTAAATATGAGAGGCATGCCGAAAGAGGGATTTCCCCTAATCTCCCTATGAGACTCTCTATCGCAAATTAATGGCATGCTGAAAGAGAGCTTTCCCTTAAACTCCACATGAGCACCACGCAAAGAAAAATCTGCGATACTGAAGAGAGGTATGCTTGATCAGTTTCATGAGGGCCGAATGAGGCAAACTCCATTGCAAATAAAATGCCTTACTTATTCGAAAACTTTTTAAGAAGCTTTAAAATTAAGCTTTTATTGTTACCTTGCTTCATATTTCACGATATTCTCGCTCGATTGCAAACGTTAAGCAGCATTGCACGTGATTAGTACTCAGTTGGGGGACCGCTTGGAAAAACGACACTCGAGTTTAAAAATATAAAGCTTTCGACATTGCAGCAGTTATTGCTCTCAAATCCACGCCAAAATTTCAAATTTTTTAGCCTTTATTTTCCACTCGAGATGGGGACAAGGTGATAATTGCCCCTTGTGAGCTATACAGGGCAATCCAGACGGGGTCCACATAAGACCTTGGGGCTATACCTGCCCTCCTCAAAATACTAGTCAAGCTCCATTTTTGCATGTAAATGTGGGAGGAAGTTCATTAAGATAAACTGTGCCCACGAACCAGCCATAGCCAGTAGATGACGGATGCTGCCACCAGGGAATGGGTATGGGACCGCAAATGGAGGAAAACGACCTTCCCAAATTCAAAAGGATCAGATTCTGGGTCGCTAACGATGTTAGGAATCGAGCCCGGTTCTCTTCGGGATGATGTTCCAAAAACCTGCCGATTGAGGTGTCTTTTTGGTGACATGTGGTGGGTAGGAAGGTCAACCAGAACGGCCAAACTCTTGCCCTACGCATCGATGAGAGAGCGTATACCTATTTTACGGTTTCGGTCGAATCAGGGGGAACAACATTGGCATGAAAAAGGCCTCATAGCATCAGGAAGCACCCGAGGATAGTCGGTGATAAAAGTTGATTCAGCAAGGCTGGAATTCTATTTACGATCGATTGCTAACAGAGCCGGCGCTTGGGATTTTTGCGCCCGGTGCACTATGCCATATTGCGCCCCATAAGCTGTTATTTTTGGAACGCATTGAAGAACAGTGGAAAAGGCACAAATACTCGCTGAATGTAAACATAAAAAATGATTACATAGACAGGAAAACAACCAACAAAAATCTGCTGGAAACATTGTTTGCGGAGACGAGAGTAGGTGAGAACGATGAGGCGGAAAGATTTTTTGTCAGCTGTGTAGTTGTGTTTTGTCTACCTTTTGTAAGGAAAAGAAAAGGAAAGGTATGGCAGAAGGGAAAATTAATATTAAAAGCAACAACAGAAATCTTAAGCATTCTAACGTATAGAGCTTTTTGTAAAAGTAGGCTCTGGTGAAAACCCATGCGATTCTTCTTCGAATTTCAAAAGGAAATTGACCGTTCTAGCGCCCATTATCCCGTGTGAAACTGGCCTTATTAATTTGTTAGACAGGAATACTCCGGCTTCACCGGTTGAACTACGCAAGTTCGAGCAAATTGAAGTATTGAACTTCATTTTCACATGTTGATCTCAAGTAAAATAAAGCCTGAGTTCACACAACAGAACATGAAGTTTGAAAATTGAACGTGCAGCAACAGCGCCCTCAAGTTTATATCAATCATGGTAAACAGCAATACAAAATACACGACACATCGGAACATCCTCATGCCTTTCTGTAAGTGGATTTGGTGCTTTTTACAGAATTTTCAAAACGTGCTCCAAATAAATGAGAATTTCCCCAATCTTTGGAAACTGAAATGATACTTTTAATTTTTTTTTTTTTTCAATTTTAAAATTTTCTTAAATCTGAATATCTGAAATTGCGCCCGTAACAAATTGCGCCCGGTGCAAGTGCACCATTCGCACCTATAAAAGCGCCGCCCCTGATTGCTAATTGTGATCTTCATATATCAACAAGTCTTACCGATCGGAACTTGAAAATTGTATCGAATGCCTTCTAAAAGCAATTTGACAATATTCTCTTGAATTTCCAATGTCTGGTGGAAATTTTAACACCTTTCTTAAAATCCGACTCCTTATCAGATTTTTTACTCAGTCGATTTAGCTAAGAACTCTCCACACTATTTCCCTACAAGTGTTCGAAAGCAGACTATTATCGACTAAAGATTTTCTTGGTTGCTATTATCTCTGCCCTTTCAGGCACTACATCCACCACTATCCTTAGTTCTCTCAGTAAGCTTAAGGGTTCCCATTATTCAACGCATTGTTAGACAAAGTGGTGGCAGTTGCTGAAACTATTTCCTATAGGATACTCGACATTCTTCAGCAACTTTCACGTAGCCTTGACCACAGTTTCCTCATAAGATTAAAGTATTCCTGGGCGATAATAGTTTTGATGTTGAAGGCATTTGCTTTCCTCTTGAAAACTTTCAATGTAATTTTAAAGGATAGAATTCTTTGTGCCATACTTCCAGTAAACTGTTTTTAGAACCACAGGTTTCAAGTCGTTCAAAACTAAAATATTCGCTTTAATTCTAGCATTCCAATCTGTTTTATGTTAAAATTTGAATACATCGGGAAATTGTAGTAAAATTTTTTACTGAGAAATGATTTCAATGAAATCGATATTTTTTAGTTGCACAAAGTGCACATAAAAGCATCTAAAGTGCGCCAATTCACTTTTTGTGAATTTCATATGAAAATATTAGTTCAGTGTTAGAAGAAGGTATTTATTTTAAAATCGGTTATTGTTGTTTCCATAGCTGCAACAAGATTTGATAGCAGTTCAAGTTGGAAACTCTATATATATATGTATATATATGTATATATATATATGTATATATATATGTATGTATGTGTATGCATATATAGATTTTCATGCTTAGCTGAAAAGTGCGCCTTCTGTGCTAGAAGGGTTAACTCTTGCTTATATATGTGGAAGATGTAAATCAATAGTCCTTTTGCCCGAACAATGTTTTAATAACTGGTCCAGATATGTATGCAGTTCTTCAAATGCAAAGGAAACAATGGAAATAAAGTGTATTATAAGTCATGGGTACACCAACATGGGTCATCCAGCCTTCTTTGCCGTCCTTTGGTTCCGTTCCCTCATCCCGGGTCATTGCCTTCATTATTCCGAATATTATTGAGGATCATTCCTGTCGTGCTGTGACCGTAGCATAAGCTAGAGTCAGAAAGGGAAACACAAAGGTGGGCTCTTTATCAAGTTACTATAGACAAGCTGTGAATGGACAATCTGCTAAGCTACTTTCAACTGCTTCTTCTTACGCTATACTATAGCTAGCACTACTTCTGTTTGTGCTCGACAATCCGAATATGATAGCAGTCACTCTTATGTGGGACGGTGTGTGTACTTATTATTTATTATACATGATATTATTAAAAAAGAGCCTAGGACAGATCCTTAAGGGATTGGACAAGCTGTTCTGTACTCTTCCGGGCCTTCATTTAAGTCACATTGCGGTGTCCTTTCCAGAAAACCAAGTACCCCAGCAACATCAAAGTAAGGCTCTACTCTACTTAACGAATGCGTAGACTACACATTAATTTAATGTAGCTATCTTGCAGGCTTTGCAGCTCATTATATTATTTCCTCTGCGACCGTGTTAAAAGTTTTACGTTTGACAGTTGTAAAAAGTTTCGAGCTTTGACGAAACTTTGCTCTTGTATTTGGGCCTATACACTTTGTTCTTGCACCTTGTGGTCAGGATGTAGACTCCTCGAGGTGGATCTATTACTGGTGCCGCTTCTGTATCTACTTCTCTGGAAATTACCATTCCACTGCGCGATTTAAGCTGGCAAAATATCTATCTATCTGTCTTTGTGGTCGATGAAAAGCACATACTTTTAAACTTACTTTGCTGTAGAAAGCTTTTTATTTCATATTGCTGCGAGTACTTTTGCTTTCAAATTACTTAAAAGCTTTCGGGAGCATATTAATTCGGCTGCAAATGCTTCGGCTTTAAAATACTATGCTGTGAAATGCTTTCTGTTTGCTTACAGTTTTTCAAAGCTTTTCTCTCCAAAGACTGTGAAATACTTTGCTTCCTTCAGCTTTTATTTCATGGGCCAACTTTATATAGTAAAATGGTACTTCGTGTAAAGGGACGACAACTTTCTTGTAAGTGTATATGAAGCATTCGCAGCCGGACCAGCTTTCCCCAGCATTTGTAAGCAACAGCATTCGCAGCAATTTGTTTTTACAGCCTACAGAAAAAAGTTTGCAAATATAATTGCAGTAAAACAGCGCAACGTAAATTGCTAGTCTTCTTGGCAGCAAAGCAAATGCAACACAGTATTAAAATTAATTTTGCCTGCCGTTTCCTGATAAAATTACACGAGGGAAGCACTATTTTACTTCCTGCGTAAATGACGGGCTCTAGCCAAAGACAAAGACAATGCATCTTTTGGAATACTAAAAGGAATTCTATGAGCTAAGGCTACTTTTCAAGATGGCTTTAAATATCTATTCAAATAATTGTCAAATCTTAGGGAAATAGCATTAGCGACTCTGGCATTAAAACTACGCAGCAAAGTGCTAATTGGGTCGTCGAGCGTATTCGAGGTGACTCTAGACCTAAACTAGGATATAAAAGTACGCTGTTTAATCAAGGAATCAAGTGAGACCAATTGGTTCGTGTGTCACTATTGCAACAATCAACTAACAGTTTCGAGGTAAGAACTGACCAACGAAAACAAACCCTAAAAATGAAATTAAATTAAAAATTAATGAAAGCAAATAAAGCTCAATAATGCAACCTAAGGATCCCTCCCATATGTAACACCAAGAATACAACCGGAAAAAGTAAAACAAAAAACACGAACGTAAAGTTTTATGGCCTTGATCACTAAAAGAACACAAGCATCCCGAAGATTGAATTATGAATAACACCACTAGTGCACATGGAATGGTTGATTCAGCATAAAGTTCTGCAATAATTTATGGGTGGACCCATAGTACTATATGGTAGATGTATAACTTGGTCAATAAATTAGAACGCATCTGTGACATGATGAGAGTTCTAAACCAAATAAGGAACTTTAATTTCGCTGCGAAATCGTAAAAGAGACGAGTTGCAGTAAAACAGGATTTGATTAGTCTTGGTAGAATGATTCCCACATTGGTTTAAAGAAGTCTGATTGAAAGACTTCACTTCATTCCGGCGTTGGACTTTGTACTAAGGACGCCCAAACATAGTAAATGAAGGAAGATTACCACCGTCTGAGTCCTGCAGAGAACCATTTACATAGAATCATGTCAACTTTCAATACAAGAACAACGTACACAAGAGAAGTTCAGCTAGACGGATACCCAATGTTGGTCCAGTTCAATGTACGTACTTAAAGTCTTGAATTGAAAACATAAACAAAATTTAAAATACCTTTGTTAAGTTGTACTTTAACACGAAAAGCGGCGCATAAAAATATTAAGTGCCAAAACGTTTAAAAATCTTCCCAAAAAAAAAAAAATCCTCAAGGATCAAAAAAGGAAAAAAAACCCTGAAAATAACAAGGCGAGTGTCTTCGGCTCGAATACAGATTAAATCGATAAAGCATATAAAAAACACATTTCCATACATTTTGTAACGTCGTAGAATATTAAAAATTTTCAATTTGAATAAAATTTTGAGGGTGTGTAACGCTTCTACTTAATCCGAAAATAATACCTCCTAGCGACCTAGCGACCTAGGTTATTACTGGCAGTAGGAGAGAGAGTTGGTTGGCAAAATGGCGGAATGTGCATGAATAAATTTCGAAATGGGGTTTTGCCCCAGCTGAGTTTATGGGCGAACTCAATTTCGTTTTAACATTTTCACGGGAAAATTTTAGCACCGTTATACAAGAAGAATAAAAGTTAAGCTTTCAAAGTCCTTGAGAATGTAGCCAAAAAATAGAGAGGGGGTGGAGGGGGTGCAGGAGAAATGGGGGCTGGTGTGTGGTGAAAACGTATTCGTGATCCTTTATTGAAAGAAATTCCTTATAGAAAAAAAAACTTCTAATACTGTTGAGGAAAGATGTTATAAAAGCGGCAACGAATTGAACTTATGTTTTATGTGAGAATGGTATGTAGTTTCCGTGGCTTACACTTATACTGGATTTTATTACCTTCTGCCACTTTTTCAGGTGCTTCAGGTATATTCCTTTACAACGTTTACATGCCCGATAGTCACGTGAATGGTGGAATTTATTTTTTTATATTTTTTTTACGTAAAAATTGTCTAATTAATAAAAGTAGAGTTGCCATGTTGTTTGGAGTTATGAACTAGAATAATAATAACAGCAACAACAGCAAGGGGAAAAATATTTGGGTCGAAATTCACTTGTTTACATGAACTCGTTTACATGAATTTTTATTTTTTTTGAAAGAAAGGAAAAAATACCAAGATCCTTAACAAAATTAACACGAGGAATACCCTCATCAGAAAAGGTGTAGTTAAAAATTATAGGACCACGTCTCCTACTGAATGTCATGATTTCACATTTACTAATATTATGAACCTGGTTGTTGTTGTCACACATAGAGTAAAAGGTTTCAAGGTCAACTTGCAAAAGTGTGCAATCCTCGATACTCTTTATGTGACGATACAATTTGATGTTATCAGCGTAAATCAATATTCTAAAGTGTCTTAGCAAGGGATCAATGTAAAACAAGGGATCAATGTCAATTGATAAGATAAAGAAAAGAGGACCAAGATGACTTCCTTGAGGGACACCGCAGGATGCTTAAATTCTTACTGACTTGGAACCACGAAAAATAATTTGGTAGGTTCTGTCAGCTAAGTAAGACTGGATTCATATTAGAAGGGCTTGCGGAAAGCCTAGCATTCTTAATTTTAGAATGATAAATGAAAGGGAGAACTTGTCAAATGCCTTACTAAAATCAATGTAAACACAGTCAGTTTGACAACCCGAAACGAAGCTCTCGGCAGCATGAGAAGTGAACTCAAGTAGCTTGGTGGTAGTGGAACGAGCTGCAAGGAAACCATGTTAATTCGTTTAGACCAGCCTCTTGCAGATAGGAACGATTGCAGAATAGATAATTGAATCAAAATTGATTCAAGGAAATTTATATTGCAAAACAAACTTAAAAATTCACACCTGTCAGTGGTGGCATCTAGTAGGCAAACTTAAGGAAAGCGCTCGTGTAGACGTACAGTGGTAGTAAAAATTTCATGTGATAATTTATGAAATTGTATATTCACTAACATACACTGGAGATAATTTTGTAATGAGGTAGAGATTTGATTCCGCTTCCTTGGGTCCGGTATCAACTTCATAGACGGAATGTACAATGTTCTTCAAAATTTTGTATGGTCCAATCCTTAAGCCAAAGAAAATTAATAAGGAGCTCTTCGATTCAAAGTCGCTACTAACGGATTATCAAAGAGATTTGCTATAGCGTTTCGTTTTCGTCGTTTACAAATCGATTTCGTTTCGATATCGAGTCTAGTCTCGAAGATTTCGCGACTCATTTTCGATTCGATCTCGATTCGTAATGTTTGCAGGGAACACTCCCTCCATCTGACCACGACAAGAGTGGCAGTAAAATCGTTGAGTTGTGATTGGGAATATAAATGAGCGGGTGATTTGGGGTTTTAAACGAACGTAGTCACACTTTTCGTCCACCTCACTGCACCCATAAGCCAATAGTATGGCGTGCGCCAAAACAATAGCGAATCTCAAAATCGCTTTTTAATTGGCAGTGAGAGTCCCAAATCCCACAACGAAAGTACATTTTATGATGAAAATTTACATTTCCTAGGAAGTTTCGTTGGTTTTGGAACTGGAAAGTTTTGACAGCGGTTAAATAATCTTTCAGAGGTTTGATAGAATTGTTTTTTATTATGTGACCTAAAGAAGATTTCGAAAAGTTTAGTTTAAAGCCTTCTGTTTGTACTGCCCCCATTAGTCTTGATAGATGTAACAAATGTTCTTTAAAGCTTTTCGAAAAAACTTAGATGTCATCTATAAAATTTACCGCAAAGCTAGAGTTCATATTTTCTAATGATGTTCCCCAATATTCTTTGGAAGATAGCTGGAGCAGTCTTTAATCCAAATGGGAGACATATCCATTGAAAATGGCCTTCCTGAGTAAGAAATGCAATCTTGTATCTATCTTGAAAGGAATTGACCAAAATGCTGAATTTATGTCTAACGTGGAAAAATATCTACAGTTTAAGGCTTTTGTCATTTAATCTTCAATCAACGGAAAAGGTTATGATTGAGGTATGACAATTTTGTTTAGTTCTCTGAAATCTATACACAATCCTGTTTTTCCTTAATCTTCTTTTTTGAATGCCAGAGTTACTGGATCTGCAAATTGGCTATATGAATCCTCTATCAAATTCTTCTTTAATAGTTTTGATATTTTATTTTCTATTTCTCTCCTATCTTCAGGTGTGCATCTGTATGGGCGTTTGTAACAATATTTATCTTACCATCTAAAATTTTAATTGGACCGAGTCTTACGTATTGATAGACAAGACTTGAAGATAGGTCTGCCTCTGCTTGTGCATTTGAGGCTATGTTAATAAAAAAAAACAAAAAAAAAAAAAAACAATTCGATTCCTACCGCTGCCACCAAAATTTTGCTGTCAATTTTATTTTCTGCCAGGGTGTGCTTTCCTTTGGTTACAACAAGATTACCAGATCTTTTCAAATATTTTTTAATTAAAACTGTTTAATCTAATTATTACACCTTGCGAAGGGACTGGGATCAGAGTCAGGTTAGGTGTAGGGCTGCGTCTATAACTCAAGTTCTCTGCGCAGTGAGTTTGCAGGAGTTCAAACAGAGTGCAGGAGTTTGCAAACAAACATCATTTCCTCGACGGAGAAGTACACAAAAAGTGTGCACTTTAGAACAGAAGAACTAAATCGACTGATATGGTCAAATCCTCGAAGATTATGAACAAACCTTGTACAAAAATTAAAGGATACATTGACTTAATTGCGTTATGAGTCATCAGGAGACAGATATACCAAACTGGAGTAAGTGAAGCATGGCAAAAATATTGATTTGAATAGCTTCGAACAAGTACATATAGACAGAAAGGAAGCGTACGGCGATAGACGTTATTTGTAAGCTCAGAGGAACACCTAGATTTTTTACAGGCAATTAATACATAGCTTAAGTACATGTTCATAAAAATGATGGGTGGAAAGAAAAAAGTGCCTGATTGACTCCTATATAATGGAAGGCAGCATGTACTGGTTGGATTGAGACCATTGATAGATCGGTTAGTTTTTGACTTTTCTCTTTAAACCAGCAATTTTCCTCAGGATGGTAACGTGTCCGTCTCGCAGATGCAGATTTGGCATGGTTTGTGTCTTCAGTCTTTTTGGACTTAGCCTCAGAATATATAATACTTTTTTTAAGATATTTACTCTTCCCAACAAGATCTCTAAATCTTCCTAGTTCATTATAAAGATCTTCTGATCCTTGTAAAGTTTCTCTGTCAACTCTATCAGCCATATAATTAAGTAAGTCAAATGGTCTATGAGAAAAAGTAGAGTAGCCATGTTGTTCGGAGTTATGAACTGGAATAATAATAACAGCAACAACAGTAAGGAAAAAAAGTATTTGGGTCGAATTTCATTCGTTTATATGAAACTCGTTTACATGAATTTTTATTTTTTTGAAAGAAAGCAAAAAAGGGCGAAAATTTCATTGGAGACTTCAGGTGAAATGCCTTGCGCTAGGTAGAAGTCAGTCATACCCTGTTTATGGTAAGCTATAATCCCTTATTAAGCAAACGGGAGTACAAATGAAAAAAGTTTTCAAATTAAAAGTTTTAGTGGAAAAAAAAAAATTTTTAAGGCAAAAACTATCCATTGACTTCATTATAACTTAATCCTGAAAATACAGGTTCCAGGACTCTTAACCTGAAGCGCAGAAAATTTAATTTTTTTTTTCATATTTTTTCCTTGTTACCCAGGTTAATTACACAGTAACTGGGACTTTTTCAATTATTCAATCCTTTTAGAAGCGTCAGAGCATGAGGCTAGGTGAGATTCGTATCAAATTTGTTTTTTGCTGCCCTAAGGATATTGCAGTTGAGGATATTTTTATGTTGTTGCTTTTTTTTTAATCACATAATTTTTTGTTGGTGTAGGAATGTTTCACAGGAAGTTAAGGACCTAAACAAATTGTTAAATAAAAAAAAAGTCGAAATAAAAGATTAAATCATTTTGTTTTTCCGTATACGAGCCAGTATATGAAGTCCTGTAAAATACACATGTAAAATAATTATTTGCATTTCTGTATACATACAATATATATTTTTTAAATTTAGGTGTTTTTTAATGCTTTGATTACTTTCAAAGCGAGTTCCGGTAGAGCTGGTTGGTGGCCTGTTTCATGTTCGAATAATTATTCAGAGTTAATTTTGGTAAAAGGTCCCTTTTGTACCTCAATACGGAGGAGAAAGACTGAAAATATAAAAGTAAACTCCATGGCCACGTAGGGCCATTAAGGGTTGCTCTACATACACACATAGCATGAAGGGCCAAGAGAACCAGCTCTCGTTTCAATCAGGCCGAGAGGTACTCTACTCTGTTTGCTCTACAAATAACGTTTTGCCGCCTGTAAGACCTGTGCTGGCTCAAAATTGCGATAGTTGTGTTTACAAAACTTTTTTTCTTTCTTTTCTTTTTAACACTGTCACATAGTCGTCGTCTGCCTTTTATTTTCAAACAAAAATCAAAAAAACAAAAAGAAAAAAACTAAAAAAAAGATGTTCTCAATTCGACCTGGATTTTTGTTGGTTTGTTTGCATTCATTTATCTTTGCGCTCGCATAACCCTTGGAATAAAGCTTAATCGATTAAGATCAATTGTTTGAACAAGGTTTTGAGATTATACAAAGATTGGTTAAGGATTAAACAGTGAATCGGTTTCGCACAAAGTTTTCAGGGATGATTAAGTACGGTTTGTTGGTATTATGAAAGTATTAAAATGGGGTATAAGGTGGAAAATATTCGCGTGCTCTAATGGTTTGCTAAGGAATTAAGTTCAAGGACCTGCTATCGTGGGAAGTTTGAAATTAAAGTTAAAGACTCAAGATTTTAGAAATAGTTTGAAAAAATTTACAGGACTGTTACAAATGAAAAATTATGGTGATGGAACAAAGTATTTGATGTTTCGGTGATTTGATTCGCGCTGAAGAGTGATCCTGTGGGCATAAGAGCTCCTTTTGTCTGGGGTGTACCATCTAAGAATTTTATTGGAGCGAGGCTAACGTATTCATAGACAAGCCTTGAAGACGGGTCTGCTTCTGTTTTTGCATTCCAGGTTATGTCGAATGTAGCAATGCGCGGTAACTAGAAAAAGAAATCGATTCCTACCGCTGCCACCAATATTTTGTTGTCCCACTTTGATTTCTGCTTTGCTTGGGTTTAGACTAGTTTACCTGCCCTTTTCACATTTTTTTTTAAATAAAACTGTACAATCTGATTATTATTATTATTGACTGAGATCAGAGTCATAGTTTAGGTGTAGGGCTGTCTCCAGTGCCACCGGAGATCCAATCGGCACTGTATCCACCCACAACTTACGATCTCTACGCAACTAAAGAGTAGAGGAATTAATAGTTTTCTTATAATCGCATGACGCAGTCGAAAATACTCAAGGAGATTTTAAGACGTTCGGAGTGTAGGAGTCATCACTACCTCGAAGGATAAGTACACATGAAGCGTGCACCTTCGAACTGAAACACTATATCGACGAATACAATCATTAAAGGCTACAGAAATACCAAGCTCGAGTAAGCGAAATACGGTAAAAATAGAGATTTGAATAACTTTTAACATATAGATATACAGCGTTGCAATTATAATATATTTAGGCCACTTATTAGGAACCTAACCACAGCTAACGTAAGTATATGTTCATAAGAACGATAGGTGAAAGGAAAAACTGCCTGATTAACTCCTGAACAATGGAATGCAACAGCATGTAGAGGAAGTTAGCAGTAACTGGTTAGATTAAGACCATTGATAGATATGCTCAATATCGGCATTAATTTTGTATATATAATTGTCTACTAATCCAATAGGAATATTTAAATAAAGGAGGATGCCAGGAAATGTATGGACTTTGGTACCAATAGCTATGTGTAATGTATCGTTTATTTGATTTAAGACAGAATTTCGTCTTGTCATTAAATTGGACCTTTCTCTAGCGACCCTAGTTAATTTTTAATTCGGTGCACCTGTTTATAGTTTTAGAGTGATCTTACGATTAAAAAACAAGGTCTGGTACTTGCATGTCCGATATTGTCAAAGGCGTGATGTATTCTATTTTAAGCTGCTAATTAGCTAATATAGTTAGATTATCGAAACGATCCTGTCGATTCTCCTTCTCGACATCATCAGGAGGTCCCATGATATGTATTCACTGTATTCAAAATAAGTCTTCCTGATCTTCACGCATTCATTACGACTTATTTACCTATTTCAAGGAGTTACGTGATTATATCTTTCTTATTACTCACAACATCTTCTGTAGGTTATACACCAGTAAATCTATAAGATTTTTTTCTGGTTTCGCCAATTCATGTTCATTGAATTGAGGCTACTTCGAATGCGTAAATGCTGAAAAAGTGAAAACTAAAAAAAAAATTTCGATTCCCACACGCTGCCACCAAAATTTTGGTTTTCTGCAAACATAGAGAGGGCTTTCCTTTGGTTAGGAGAATATTGCCTGCCCTTTTCAATATTTTTTGTAAAGAAAATTCTGATTACTAAACTTAGGGAAGGAGCTGCGATCAGGTTAACTGTTGAGATTAGGAAGAGAGTGGGTGTGATGCGTGTTTTAGATTCAACGCCATTCCGCTTTGATACCTTTATTAAACGGCTGGTTTTTAAATTCAGTTTAATAATAGGTTGGAGTGTAGTCAACGGACAACTATCATTTTTTATGAAAAACCTGGACGATATCTTGTGAAACCAAACCTGATTCCTCAAGGCGTGGTATATTTTGGTTGAGGTGTTTTGTAAGGCACAGTCAAAGATCGTAACTTTTTTATATGGAACCGTGATCTTTGTATCCTGAAATAATTTCTCGAACTTAGATGCTAGTTCATTAGCATTGGATTTTTTTACTTATTACACTGTTGTACAGCGAATTCTACCTAAGGTCGAGACTAAGCAGAATGGGTTCATTGTATTTAATTATGATATTTCAAAAAAGTTGTATGCAAATTCATAAAAAAATATCAAAGTTATTAATGTTTAAAGTTTGAAAAGAAAGGAAAAAAATATTGTCCAATTTACTTGGTTTTTGGTATAGGAGTGGTGAATAATTAATTAAAACGTTTTACGTTGTCAATATTTTATTATAATAATTAATAATAAAGTTGTTAAAACGAAAATTTGACCAAAAAATGAAAAGAAAAGTTATAAATCGGCGCATTAAGCAGAATGTTTGCCTTGCGGTGTTCGAGTCAAAAGTAAAAATAGATAAGGTTTATACCTGGCCAGGTATAAAAGGGACGAAGTGACCTGGGAATGCTAAGGAACGGTATTTCATCGTTCAGACAAATTTTGAAATAATAAACACGTGAACGAAAAACTAAATAGCAAAGTTTAACAAGTAAATAAACAATAACAAAAATATAAACACTAGACAATTTTTTGTTAATAACTCTTTAAATTTTATATAGAATTGTTTGAAATTTTGGATTCTGAATCGTCTTGATGTCCTTTACAAATGCTGTAAAGGGTTTTCTTAGGTAGAATTTAAAAATCGATTCTGTACAACAGTGTTATCACCTTCGACTTCTTCTACTAACTGATTTTTCCCTAGGTTTAGTATATGGCCTGCCTTTAATCCAATACAGTTTTGATGATGATGGTACACTCTATTACGCGTACCGCTCTGTTAAAAATAGAAAAGGGTATATCAGACACTGTCTTCATGATCGTAAGCTAATGTCCAGTTCATTCAATAAGGAGAGTGAACTCATTATTCATTGGGGCAGTAAGATTCGTCTTGAATTCAAGGTATTAAAAACAAATAATTGGATTTTTTCTAATTAAACCTGCATCAGCCATCTTCCTGTTTCAATGGATCATCAGCAACAAGCTACTACACCTTCTCTTAATATCGCGACACAATTTTAACTGAAAATCTTCGACTGAATGAAGACACATTCCAAATCACTAAACAAGCCTGTCTACGGTGCATAACCGCTCTCATAATCATATTGGTTATGATGCCATTTGTTGAAAGGAATATAGCACCTGTGAACCTACCAGTAACTGTTCCACCTAACTTCTACCTCCATGGAAATGATTTTCCTGCAATGGAAAATTATCTCGCTCTACTCCTGAAGTCTTGTTTCTAAACGACCACGGATTAGCCTAGACATCCTCAAATTTTCAATTAAAAGGCTATCGTCTCTTCATGCATCTCCCAGGTTTTCCGTAACCTTCCCTATCATGCATCTATCCTTCAAGCTAACTAGAATAAGTAGCATTACGTGAATGACGAACTGGCAGTATAAAAGGTGACTCTTCACCTTAGACTTCCACATATAGTATTACTCTCGCAAATCTCCCTTGAGCGAAAATCTACATCAACGACTGGTTGAACTATAAATTTACACCGGATGCTTCTCCTCGTAATGCATTCAAAATTGAAACAGAATTTTTCTAACTCATGATTTACGAGATCGAATTTAGAAATTTTTTTTTATTGAATTTTTGTTTTTCAGAATTAATTTCTCGTAAGCAGCAACAGCCCGGCACCTGGCATTATTCAAATATAAGTTACTCAACCTGAACTGAAATGGATTCCATTGTCCAATCTGCTTTTATTTTCCGAGCACTTGTGCACGTAATTAAGTAAAATAAAAGCGATCCACATCCAGGCGGCATCTGTCCATGAAAGCCCTAGAGTCCTTGAGCAAATGAAGTGCAAATAATAAAATTAAGTTGTCTGCTATCTCCTATGACTTGCCGCAGATGGAGTGGCTGGAGCAGATCCTTTTCTTTTCGAATGTACGAGCAGAGCATAACTACACACACATGCACATCGTACACCACCCACATGACTGATAAAAGTAGCCTGGTTTGACTTAAACTTCGCTTGATTATCCTTAAGAGGATAATGATTCTTCCTGGAAAATCTGCAATGAAAACCGCTCCTCCATCGGTGCATTATGAAGTTCGCCATTCCATCGACCCTTGGCGTTTTATTTTTTTGCTGTTGTTGTTGTTGTAATTTAATTAAACTCGTTCACGTTTTATAGCTCAATTTACTGCCCCACAATGGGGGATGATTTTAATTACGTAAATTATTTACTCGCCGGGGATCTTCGGAGGCCGCGCCATTCCTCTCTGTGAAAATTCATGAGTTTGACCGCGAGAGTCCATTTCAGCAGCCTTTTCCGATCCTGGACGTTCTGCAGTTGTGGTCTGTTTGTGAAACAAAGACGAGAAACTTTGTTGCTGTCATTGCAGCAATTTTTTTTCCACGTTTGACTCTGAATTTTTTTACCCAATTTTTTTCACATTTTTCCTGTTTTTTCCAGCAATACTCAACAATGGAGATCGAGTTTTCGCCATTTTATTTGTTGTTGTTGCTGTTGACCAAACCCGAATGAAAGGACAACGGAATGTGAGTGTGTATGTAGGTAAAGGGATGCCTGGCTCGAAGTCCTGACAGAGTAGTCCTTTCTGTGTTCGCTTCAAATGTTTGTTACAGAGAAGTTCGTCCAGTTTCAGTTTAAAACGTGACCACTTATAGTTGGCGATTAACGTTTCCTTACTCTTGCTATATGACTGACCATATGAAAAGTTTAATTGAGTTTGTTCAGAGCATGGGAAAAGTTTTTTTCTCTCTTTCATTTTTTTTTGTGAAAGTTGGATGTGCTCAACTTTGATGTTGTGGGGTAATCCCCGTGTATATGGGGAACAGGAGCATAAACTGCCACAATGCTATGAAAATGGCTACTTTCCGGGTCAGTGTCTATCTGGTCGAGTAGTATTTTTTTTCTGTATTTTTAGATCGTTGGGGCGTATTGGGGACAAACCTCAGTTGTAGTTTAATTAGTAAAACTGGAGTGCCAACTGAAATAATAATAAAAAAAGCTTACACCCTTCTGTCTTTTTTTTATTCCAAAAACTCGACTAAAATTTTCTGATACTTAAGTCTTTGATTCACTTCCAACACCACATCGACACTTGACTTTGTTTCGTCCCTGTGGATATTATTTAAGAAAATGCACGGTACGTTTTATGTATGTATCAGGCCAAGTTTTTAAAGAACTCTGCTCGTATGACAACAAAAACAAAGAATTAAGTTCAACACCTAGGTTTCTGATACACTCAACATAAGGCAAAACTGTATCATTTATTACAATTGGTGTGAAAGTACTTAATACAATAGGAGTCCATCCAAGCAGCAGACATGCACACTTCTTAGGATATAGGGGCAGTTTATTGGTAACAGTTCAATCCGAAATGTTCCTCGAATCATCGTTAAGTCTGCGAATACACTCAACGAATGAAGCAATTGGCATACTTATGTAGATTTGCCCATTATAAGAGGAGGAAGGTTATTAATGTGAATGCTAAACACCAAGGGACCTAGAATAGAGCCTTGTGGAACACTGCAGTGTAGAAGTATGGGCTCGGAGAATTTATCCTGGATTTCAACGATTTGAAAACGACCAGATTAGAAGCTTAGCAGTCATTTCACAGCGAAACGAAGACCGAAATTACTACCTTATTTCTGTAAGAGCCTTACATGATTAACTGAGTCAAATGCCTTCGAGAAGTCGAGTCAAGTTAAGAAAGTTACTTTAGTGTAAGACATCCATTGTAGTGTAAATTTGGAGCACGTAAGACAATAGTGAGAAGATATGCGTGAGCATATTTGGATACATACGGTGCGATGATTTTTAAGAATATAGTTGGAAAATCGTCAGAGCCAACCGCCACAGATTTTATTGAGTATAGTGTAGAAATGAATGAATGGAAGAATAGGAGGATGAACGCCAATGCAGCAAAATTTAAAGCCATCAGAAGCATGATTTAATTCGAAGCAAGACGAATTACAGACCACATCGGAGGTGCAATAAAAGAATCTATTTAGGATATCAGGATCTAACTCTGTTTATTGGTGATATTGACCAAAAGCCCCCAGATTACAGAACTTACTCCATAGCTTCTTCGAAGGTAAACTTGTGTCCAGCAGATGATTAAAATAGGACGGTTTAGCTGAACGAATTCATTTTCCATTTTTACTAGGAAATAAAACTCGCCCGCTCCTAGCATGCGCACTCCCGACACAGGCATGCATGCTTCCACCACAGGCATGCATATTCTGTAGACTAAAGGGAGCAAAATTAGGGCTTTAAAAATTGTATAGGACAAAGAAGGGGGATAATTGATGACCAAAAAGGGTGACCGTAAAGGGTGCCAATAGCGTACTCAATAGAACAGTTCTCGTTGGATTGTGGAGGTCGAGCAGCATTGGACGTGGTAAAACAACGTTTCCAAACAGCGTTTGGAATATTCTACGGCGATGCGGAAGCGTGAATGCCACTAGCTAACAATTTGTTAAAATTTCGTGGTTATGGCGGGAGCGTGCGTGCCTGTCGCCGGAGTGTGCATGCCTCTGGCGGGTGCGTGGATAGTTTTGTGGCATGCCTATTTGTTCACAACTCGTGCTAGGTTCGGACGCATGCGACATTCAAGTCAATCCAATAGGTAGGCTGCTGAAACTGTTAAAGCGGTCTAGCCTGTAAATATGGGATATTGACGAGTAGTACAATTTCCAAGGGAATGAAGTGGCCAGGCAAACGAATTTATGAAGTGGCATGGCATTTTATGTGTCCCTTGACGCTGTACGTAATGCCCACTTCGCTCGATCCTACCTATGCTGGTACAATAGGTACCCCTTCCTTAATGCCAGCCTATTGCTCAATATGTGAGGATGGGACGTACGATGGCTGTGTACCTCCATAACACTATTCGCAGTTATTTTTTCATGAATAGAGAGATAATGTCGCTCATTACGTGTAGGTATTCATCAGAAACTTGAATTACCAGGTCGTTATCTTAGGTAAACTTCTCTCTCTATCTTCCGACTAGAGCTGCTGTTCGACATTTCAAAATAAATACATGGTCGACAGTACAAAGGGGCCTTCCCTAAGTCTCTAGTGTGTCACAAAAAAAAATCAATTGAGTTCCATCTTCCTGTAGTTTTCTGAGGATTTTGACCATCAACAGAAGCTATAGCAATGTTACCTACCGCTGCTAACTCTTCTGCTAATGGTAGAGCTAGCAAGATCCGTATGAATGAATCTCTCTGGGTCGCAGCTTCTTCTTTCTTTCTTCTTTATGCTCCTTTAATCCCTTATGGAACATAGGGCAGAAACAGTTGGGTTGCAGTTATCCAACTACAAACCGTTGCCTCTACCCTTCGTTACTTCGTTAGGAATTCTAGAATAGCTGCATTCAATATGTCATTAAAAGTGCCCTCTATGTTTAGCTAGGAAGGTCGCTAATATGTTTATGAACTACAGTTCGGTTCACTATCCGAAGTATAATTAATTCTTTGGTTTCCTGCAGCATCGTAGGGAAGATACTATTAGCTCCGGCTGATTTATATAATTAGAAGATGTCGATTACCAGGCAATTTTATCCCCTGCCCATTGAGCTACGCACCGAGTACACCCAGCCTATCAGCTCACCTGTTCACCTGTATCGGCGTCTTACGTCCATCCGTCCATGCAGATGTCTCCTTATACGCGCCTTCCAAATTCTTTAGGAAGGTCGGGTTGGAATGCTCCTTAATTAAGACCTTGCTAAGTCTGGTAGAATCTCTGGTTCTTTCGAAAGGCAAGGAATATTGCTGCCAATTTTTTCTCTTAGTCAAGGCAACGACAAAATGATAATGTTTGCTTTGCAGATAATTGACGCTAATGTTTTTTAATTAAGGATGAACGAAAATGCATGACTTACTATTTATTTTTATCACAAAAGAAATTGAAATCAATTTTCATAATATCAAAACAAACATTTTACAGAAGCCGCCATAACTTAATAAATTACTAAACTAATTTATCAGAAATTGATTTAAAACCTTTAATAAATATGTTACCTTTGATCAAATAAGCGAAAAACAACCACTTCCCCAAAACATGTATCGATTATCGAGCCAAACGGGTGGGAGTCGTCATATAATGTAATTTTACGCTTAATGGAAATTACATACACACACAAAATGAAATAAAACGTGTGCAGAAAGCGAAAAATATACACCTTTATGCATATAAATAAAAACCGTAAATATGTATAATACACCCAGAATTGATTTTTTTCCTTTTCGTATCCATTTTTTTATGTAGCGCTAATAAAATATCCCTTAACTCCTGCAGATACGACGCGAATATGACAGGATGGAATATGTGTTGCTGTAAAATTGCAAATTTGTTATTTGATGGCTGTGCCAAAAGCAAAACTCCACCAGACGAAACATTCCTTGAGTAAATTTTCGTTACTTTTCGAGTTGTTCTTTTCGCAATTTTTTCTCTTCCACTTTATATTTATTTTTTGCGAGTTGAATATTTTTTGTCCTTAAAAGCTGAAAATGGAATAAGAAGTAATTTTTGATATCGTTTAGTAAATAGAATTCATGTTCAAATTGGGTCAAAATAAAATTTAATGCTGAAAGTTATTTTTAATGGTAGCTGATCAAAATATTCGAACAATTTGGTTTTGTTTAAGGTAAGGCGTTTATGACATTGGAAGTAACGAAGCGAGATTCAAGCGTAGATGGTAACCGGTAAAGTGCATCGGCATACACAAGTTATGTAATTTCAGCCAAAGCAGCGGAGAATTAAATCTAAAATACAAAAATATACTCACTTTCTTACTAATCCGGAATTTGGTCTAAGCCTCTTGCAATTGCTGGCGTCACTGGTTCAGATTCCGAACCCTACGTTTAGAATCCCAAAGGTCTAAACGTTCTCGTTTACACCGTCCAGCGAAGGGTTGGTCTACCTCACCATTTCATATCACAATTCAAACAGCAGAAGGCTTCCCGAAGAGGTTCCCCTTCTCTCACACGAGAAATCTGCCGAAGAATGATGGAACCGAACCTTTAACATTTAAAGAGAGATCTACCTGTGAGCTCTAGTCTTCCACCTAAAAAAAAATTGGCTGTCACTATTGACATAACGTAGGATCATTTGAGTGGTTTAGCTAGAGATCCGGATATAACTGCTTGACTTGTAACATTGGTTATGATGGTATATGTCTATTCGTTATACAATTCAATCCTGGCTGTGTGCGGTGGCTCCACATCATGCGACAAGTTTTCACTGACACATAAATGCGTGCTTGTGTTACGTCCCGGATTTGAAGCATATTCTAAAAATATATGTGACTTCTGCGTGTGTTTATAGAGTGCGCTTTTCGTATCCCACCGCTGCCACCAAAATTTTGTTGCACCAATTTAATATAATGAAAACACAAAGGTCTTGGATGTGCTTCCCTTTGATTAGAAGTAGATCACCTGCCATTTTCAATTATTTTTTTTAGGAATTCTGATTATTCTGATTAACATCCTCTTATTGCATTACGTCATACTTTTTAATATACTCCGGTTTCTATGACTTATAGAATTTGACAACCTGTATTATTATAACTAATTTTCAATTTGAATCTGGAATCTATTTTACTTTAATTAGCAGAGACATGAATGGGTGTGGCGTTACCCAAATCATGGATATAAATTGCATTGTGAGTTTCAGATAATTAGCTACATCGCTGTGGTACCCTAAACTTATGAGTTTGTTAATGACTCTATATTCCAGAATTTAAATCTTCATGTTAAAGTGATAATTGAAGGCTCCTACATAATACAACAGCGCCGCCCAATGACCGTCCACAATGACACAAATAGCAAAAGGGTACAGCAGTTGTCTAATATCGTGTAAAAATCCGAATCAAGTATCAGAACCATGGCTAGATAGAGGTACTAGATTTCTAAGAAATAAATTATATAATAGGATCAGCAAAACCACATATATAAACGAGCGATTGAATTCCGAATACATTAGATTAGCGTCCTACGTCTAGCAAACCTACACTGCACTGCATTTTGACAATTTTCGCCATTTAGGAGATGGTAGGCTTTGGAGTCAATATAGACACCGTCATGACTGCGCCAGTGTATGGATTTGTATTTCCGAGACCGTCGACTGGGGCCTTTACCCACTTTACTGGATTACTGTGGCCTATCGAGGATGTAGCTCTTTTTTTACTGAGAAGAACGACTTGCCTCAGGGGCCACAGACACCCTAGAAGACTGCTCACAGAAGTAGCCAGCGTGCTGAGCCACATCGCCTTGTCGTTGTTTCGGCGCCTTTCGTCGATAGAGCATTAGGTACCAATGAAGAAATAGCGTTCTTCATCGCGGTTTGCGAGGCTGAAATTGCCCACATTGAACAGAGATCCCAAATTGACCTCATCGCTGGGGCAACATTCAGCACCTTTTATGGACTGGATAGTGTACGACATGCTTTTAAGGTCTTTTCTCGGGGCTAAGAAAGCCCCAGAAGTGTTTGGGGTAGAGAAGCACTCTGTCTTAAGGTATCAATAATGATCCCACAAGTTGCACGAGAAAGGATCGTCAAACTTGGCAAAAGATTTCGAGCATAGCCGCTCTAGATCAGCCGTATTCAGTCTGTTCAATGGACAATCAGAGGCAGACTGATGACCC
The DNA here is from genome assembly GCA_949987705.1 of Thereva unica. Taxonomy (NCBI): domain Eukaryota; kingdom Metazoa; phylum Arthropoda; class Insecta; order Diptera; family Therevidae; genus Thereva; species Thereva unica. The sequence continues at coordinate 49,419 of CATLJY010000495.1, read as the reverse complement.
CCCGCCTGTCCATGCAGCAGCACATCGGAACTTGGAAGAGAATATGGCCTAACGTGCACGTCAGTCGGTCTTGGAGCGTTTGCTCCCTGATTTGCTTTGTCTAGGGTCTGGAAGTTCGTTCACATAAAGAACAAGTTGACTGTGAAAGAAACTTGCGTAGACGGCATAACTGATTCGCATAACATTGTCCACTGTCCAAATATATGGGTTATCTCCGTCTTCCTAAGTACCCTCCAGATACCCTAGACGTTACCAAGAATTTTGGTAGTAAAAAGGACGAATCTTAAACATTCTGGTAGCTCAAAGGGTGATTCTGAAGGATATAACAAACAAAAAACCAAATTTATCGTAGCATAGAATTTTTTTTATTTTCTTAGACCCATAGGCCAATGAAAAAAGTATCGCCCCCACCCCGACCCTAAAATATCTATGAAATAATTGAAACAATTAATTATAAACTTTGTCCAAATACAACCCAATTACAGACCAAACATTATTGTATTTAATTTCCCCAAAAATATCAACAAGTTTCTATATTTGGACAATTTCCAGAAAGATCTAACAATAACACAAAGTCGCTAATCCACGTCACCGACCGAAATAAATTATTTATTAAAATTCACCCCTGTCAAGTGCCCAACCCCCATCAATCATTTTCATAATCAAGTGTAAGATTTACTGAGAAAGGCTTTCTTCTAGCAGGGTTGTCGTCCTGTGCAGATAGTGGTTGGGTTTTTCCAAGTCTTACGTCACATTTGTATTATTTGGAAATTTTGTTTAAATTTTTTTTTGTTATATCAAGGATACGATTTCAAGGATGGAATTTTCAATCTTTTTTAGTTTTTTTTTTTTTTTTTTTTTTTTTTTTTTTTGAGATATTCTAGGACAGAACGAAAAAGTTTGAAAAGTTCTGGAGAGGTCTGGAAAGAACTGAAGCTAACGACAAATTTCTTAACAACCAGAACCGAGAAAAGTAATAAGAATGATTGAAATGAAAGTTGAATTCCTTGCCAGAGAACTGCTCGTCCCTCTATATATTTTACATATCTTTCCCTAAGTGACTTCGTCGTAGGTGTTCCAACTACGGTGGAAGTCCATAGTTTCGCTAACTTTATTCCCAAAACGGCGTCATAACTTTCATATCTCTTTAATGGCAAGAAGGCAGGGAAAACGAAAAACTTCATTTCTTATTTTCTCACTTTTCGGTAAGGAAATTGTGTGATTTTTTTCATCTCTTCTACTATCTTAATACTGTAAGTAAAAGTTTCACCGCAAATTACAAAAGGATTTTGGATAGCGCGCGCTCTGACCACGTCAAAGTACTCTCGTACAATTTGTAGTTATAACCAAAGTTTGAAGTACCCACTTTCAACTTTCCTTCCACCAAGGAAAATTATTACTAAAAAAAAAAACACAGAAGAATGAACAAAAAAAAAAAAATATAAATGTAGAAAAAGATTTTTAGCAAATGGAAAAAAAATCCTCCACAACCCAAGGCAGCATGTAATTCTCAAGGCTTTTTATTTTTCGCACCTATTTTGCCGTGCTTTTAGGAACTTTGACGTAATTTCATAAGGATCGACCCAAAAAATTATTTTTCATGCTCCTAAGATTCTTAACAATCGCTTTTATAAGGGAGTTTCTTTTCCCCCTTTTTTTGTTTTATTTAATTTTCCCCTTTTTTCCGGGTGAAACTAGAAAAGTTAAAGCGGAGCACAATTTCTGTGAAGTTGTTTAAAACTTTTACAGTTACAATGGCGAAGTCGATTGAAATTTACTGCAATTGCTAATAGTTTGTTAAGTGCTCCAGCTTGAATTACAATGCTAATTTCAAGTACTTGCTAGCTGGCTTTAAGAGAATTGTATTGTAAAATTTAATTACTTCCAGGCAGTTGTTGGGGAGACTTAAGCGCAAGGTCGACATTTTGAAATGAAAACTCACCAGCTCCTAAGATCATCGACCCTCAACCTTCGGTTAGAAAACACGGTGACCTATGAAGTCCACTAGTGTGAGATCGAACCACTAGTGTGTGATGAAGATGAGTCTTTAGATGCAGAATCCGTCTGCAGTGCATACTTGGTCAGTGTTTCATTGGGTCATTGGTCAGGGCTTGAATACCCCAGGTTTGTCAAACTTTCCAACCGCCAGAGGTTAGGCTTTCAAGAAGCACTGGAAAAGGGGCTCTCCAGGTCCAGGAAAAAGCTTTAATAAGGCCCCCCAAAAAATTGCGGTAAAAAGGGTTCGCTCAGAGAAGGAAACGTCCGGAGCAGAAAAGGACCAAGATAGCCAAAGGGCCTCCCAATGGTTCTGTTGTCACCAAGGACTGTAGTAATGTCATTACCTTGGCCATAGGCCATCTAAGGACACCGACTCCAAGACCGTCTGCCGTTATTCCAAATCCGGCCCCCACATCTGCAACATGCACCAGAGAGCCTGTAGCAGAGCTAACTGCGGGGCGGAAAAAGAACACTCCTGCCGAACCTGAAGTTGGAGCACGGGGCAAATCAGCACCCCCAAGGGCAAAGACGGTAGGACAAAAGGGTCCTAGACATGCCAAGAAGACCAGGCTTCCAATAACTGAGATGAAACTAGGGTTCGGAAATGTGAAAAGCAGCTTATTTTAATTAGAGATACTGTTTATGAAACATCAGCAGTCCTTCGAATTCCCCCGTCGTCAGGTCCCAAGTCCAGGGGGTGAAAGGGAGAGTGTGGTCGACTTGCCGAATTGACCACAATCGTGAAACCGAAGAAACATCAGAGGGGACAGAGGGCGAATGAAACTGGGATTGCAAACCAGTCGACTCGTGAGCGGAGGGCTTTACTCAGGGGCGGCGCTTTTATAGGTGCAAATGGTGCACTTGCACCGGGCGTAATTTCAGAAATTAAAAAAAATTAAAACTTAAAAAAAAAATTGAAAGTGTTCTCGTGCCTTCATTGCTACAGATAGTCTGTGCCTTTTTCCATTGTTTTTCCCAAGGTGAGACCAATTCAATTCCATTTTGTTTGTCTGATTTCGTCGTATGTGCTTTCTTGGCCGGCACGTTGCCATAGTTCTTGATTTGTAATTCGTACTAGTCGTACTACTATGAATCCTTAATTCGGCGAGAAGAACCTGGATCGCTTCTGTTCTAAGTTATTGAAAGCAACTTCTATGTCCAGGAAGGCTGCTAAGGTGCACAGTTTTTTTATGCAAGATTCTACAGTAGAAACTAATTCGTGCAGTGATCTCTTAATATCCTTGAAATATGAAGGCTTGGAGAAAGACATAGAGATTTGTATTATAGAGAATCGAGCATATACTACTAGAGATTTTCTGAGTACATGATTGTACTGGAAATAGTTAGGGAAGTGCAGCTAACACCGAAGAACATCCAGGAGCATTAAACAACATTAGCGGGAAAGTTTTCTGAAGTTAATAATAAAAGCAAGATCACGAAGCAACTCCTGATTAGATAAAGGAAGGGGTGGAGCTTTCAATCGGAATTGGTGCATTTGCACCGGGCGCAATTGGACCGGGTGCAATTTTTAAGAAAGTGAAAAAGTGATCCCGTGCCTTCATTGTTTGTGGTTTTTTTTTTAATTGTCCTTCACCGCGATCAAAAAATGAACAGCTGATGGGGGCGCTATATTGCATACTGCACCGGGCGCAAAAAAGACAAACACCTGTCCTGGCCTTACTGAATATACGAAATACGAGAAATTCATTCTTAATCGAATATATGTGCCTTTTAAGAGCTATACCAAAAATTTCTGTAATTCCAAATGTAATAAAGTTGGAAATACCGATCGTACGTTGTAATTCGTTTGTTTAGAAAATTGCCTAAAAACGAAAAGAGAGCTATAAAATTTTCAGTACCCATGGTGTGGAGAGAACAGAGAAATCATTCAGACCATTGGTATTTTTGTAGCATTGATGTTACTGGAAAAAAATAAGAAAATGGTTGTTTACTCTAACCTTCAGTCCTGTGGTCCCTGAGCCACCTCAGTATATTGGTAACGTATTACTTGATGAGTGCAATGTATCTGAATGTGCTGAAAGTGGATCGGATGGTGATGAATTCGAATTTTCTCCAGAAAATTTAGAACCTCAGCTGTTTACAAAGGCCATGTTAAATGATTTTGGAACGAAATTTGGGTTTGATTAAAGGAAAAGCAGAATTTCTTGGCTATAGGCTAAAAGAAAAACATTTGTTGGCAACTGGAACATGTATTTATCAATATAGAACAAGAGATCAGCAGTTTAACTTAGCAAAGTTAGGCAGTCAGAGAATTTATTTACTGCCATAACATTACACCATATTACCAATTTGCCCCATTTTAAATATCATCAAGGTCATATTTTGAAAGAACTGTGGGTGATTCAAAAAAAACCAATGCCAGATACGATTGCAGCACCCAAAAGTGCATAGGATTGAGCTGCTTTCGTTCACAAGACACTTTTTCTTAGCCTGTGTACGATATTGGCCAATTGGGAAGTCTTTCCGGCTTGAAAGATTTGAGTAAATTAAATTGATACAACAAAATTTTGGTGGCAGCGGTGGGATATGAAAAGTATACACAACAAACACATGCATTTTTAGAATATGCACGCCTCTTCAACGTGATGTTGACGAAAGTGATACTTATGTATGATGGAAAGAGTCGTTTTTATCAACAAATCCTTCGAAATACTAAAGCTACATCATTGGTAGATCACTGCACAGGATGCTTTTATGCATATTGAGTAGGTTCGAGGTGTAAATTAATGAAAGAAGCAAAGGCACATAGCCCTGTTTCGTTTGATAAACAAGGTAAGCATACTTAATTTTGAAATGATCTTACCTTATGTGGTGACAGCCGGTATGGAAGACTAGGGCTCACAGGGACATCCCTCGAATGAGAGAGAGGAACCTGTTATGAAAGCCTTCTACTGTGGGATTTGTGCCATGTGAGCACCGCGGTGAGCCCGTTGGGTTCAAATGTCTTAATAAAGGCAAGTGAACTATCAACCTTTAGCTAAGCTGTTTTCCTATCGAAAAATTCACTTCTCTTAATTCCAAGAAATGGTCTTACTAATTAGACCCAATTAAACTTCCTATTGAAGTTTCTAGCACCACAACTGTATGGTAACCCCAGAGTCAGTATACTCGTACTTTGGTCAAAACCCAAAATTTCCAAAAATAAACCCCAAAAAACACTCCCTTGAAAACTCCTCCTTCAACAAAACCTTGACGTACATATCTAAAAGTGATTAAATCTTAAATCGTCCTCTTTAGTAAACTACTACTGGGAATCCTTCTCTATTCAGAAGTTTAAGTTGGCAGATAAGGAAGCCACTCTCGAGTAAATACAATAAAAAAGGGAAAATTTTTAAAGATCCTTAAGGAGCTTTGTATTTTGTAAAAACCTTAATTTTTACTTTCCTCAGATCTTTTAAGTGGATACACAGTTTTCTCTTCTTCCCCATTTGATAGGCACAACACAACGGGCCCTGCTGAACCCTTTTTTATTCTCACGCTCTTATCCTGTTTACTCTCTACAAAGTGACACATCAAAAAAAGGGATGGACAGGAAAACGTTGTCACTAGGCACTAAATAAAAAAAAAAAGAGGGTTAGCAAGTTTAATCTGAAAATAGATTCTTTGTTGGGAGCGAAATTTCGTTAGCCACCCCCACTCGCCCCGCAGTTCACCCCTCTCTAGACAGGAGGACATTACGACTAAGACTTCAAGTTTTTTTTTTTTTATTTTTGGTGTGGATCCTCTTTACCGTGGACAAAAACATTAAGAAAGTGGTGACTGAAGAATTTAGATATTTTTGGGTAAAAAGGGAGGCTTTTTATAGGATAAAAGTTTGACCATTTGAATCAATAGCAGGTGTGTACCTTTTGGATATAAACAAAGCAACAAAAGGAGAAAAGGTTTCAATTTGGCATTATTCAAGGACATAGCAGAAAATAAATTAATCTCACCTTTTTAGCTTTATTTGATAAATGTGTGAGACTTGATTTGTTGACGAAGATTGATATGCGTTCGGTTGAAAAATTATACATCTATAGAAGAAATGTGCTTGACGTTTGAAGGTAGACCGATTCCTTGCTAGATTCTATCAATGACATCGACAAGAGAATTCGGGTTTATATTTAAATTGTGTATTTTGGCCTTATTTGTTGGTGTCTTTCTCTGAATACAATGTAGGTTTTGATTTGGAAAAACCGGCCTATATATTATTGTGAAAACGGGTCTAAATTGGATTGTTAAAGTTAACAACGTTCTAGGTTTCTATACAAACTCTTATTAACAGTGTGAGCTCCTTGTATTCTAAATACTTCCCTTCTTTTATTTTTCCATGTTGAGTGGTGAAAAGTTATTGCTGCTACCGGTTGGGTCCTGCATGACGGGTATGTTGGGCTTGGGCCCTAACTCTAAAACATCTCCTGGGTTCCTCTCGCATTGCAAGACTGACTTTTAGTATTGCGTCTCGGGTGTCGTTCAGCTTTTGTCTAGCTTCTAATGCTCCTTGTATTTCTTAGCCATTAGCTCTTTGTATCGGCTCCTTCCAGCGTCAACTTCCTGTGTATGGCCCTAACGTTGTTTCCACTTTCATATATCGTTGGACTTAACCGGAGAAAAATAATCTCTTCCTATAGGCAAGGTTCGCTTCGAGTATGCTGGGCATACCGTACCACGTCCGACAAAGCAGCATGCGTGATAGCAGGAATGATTCCCATTGATATTCTTGTACTGGAGGGCAAGAGGTTGTACGACCCGGAATTTGCAAGAAAGGAACCCAAAGAAATGCGACGGACTCTGTTGCCTAGCCAGTCCATCGCAGCATGGCAGAGAAGGTAGGACGAGTCTACTAAAAGCCGGTCGACATACATGAGTTCGAAAAAGCATCAATGCGGTATACACTCATACTAAATGTGTAGAAGTGGATTATGAGGGAATTTGGGGTAGTGAGTTTCTTCCTCATGCAGTTCCTGATTGGCACGAAGGCGATAGTGTACACCATTCCAGCTTCAGGCCGTACGACGCACCATTCTGCTCAGAATAACCAGACGATACCGAGGACGGGGAGCATCTCTTTAAATGCCCGAGGTTTGCGGAACACAGGATCGTTCTGGAAGCAGCCACTGAGGTTCAGCTCACACCGAACATCCTAGACGATATGTGAAGAATGGTGGAAGCTTACGCAATACGAAGCGCGAAGAAGTAGAGAAAGGCAGCGAAAAATCAGAAAATATAGCAGCTTCATTGCAAATTCAGCCCTATGACGCAATGGCGTAAACCGGGGAAAATGAGAGTTAAGAAGTAGGTGGTTTTTAAAGATAGGATAGAGACCAACAGAACCCAGAGTTAGCACCTTTTCCACTCAGAAAACATAGACGGAAAAGCTTGTGACATATTCAAGCATACACGCCTTGCATTCGCTGACAGATAATATTGCAGTGTGTGTATTCAAATACGACCTCACGGAATATTCCGTGCTGAATGCAACGCATGTACTTGTATATATCACCAGCTTAGGTAACTGATCCATAAGCCCGACGGTCGCGGTTCTGGTGGGCCCCCTCAAGAGACCCTGACCCTATGCAACCCAGTTTTTTTTTTAACCCTATAACCTGTTTAATGAATAAGGCATAAGTGCACGCAAAATACTCCCACATATATCTAAAATTGTGAAAGTGACGATTCCACCCTAACAACTTCCAGAATTGTGAGCCGTCAAAGTAATTTTTAAAGCTAAAATTTTAACTTAACTCTACCATTTCCTTCAAAAAATACTTAGTTAACCATTTTTTTTTTTTTTTAATTAGGAAGCTTATTTTCTATAAATGATGCCCCAATAATTTTGATGCTCCGGATCTTACTTCCCGATTAAGAATAATCTAGTTGGTTAAATTTCTTGCAAGCACGCACGCGCCCGCAGCTGGCCCGCATAGCGAACAAATAGGCATGCCACAAACGTATGCACTCTCCGACCACAGGCATGCACGCTCCTACCAAAGGCACGAAAATCTAAAAATTCCCACTACAAGCATGAACATTTCCAAATGCATCCGCATCGGCATAGACAATACCAAACGCGAATGTTGTTTTACCAGGCAGTCCCCCAGCTAAGCAGTAACCACTTCCAATGCTGCTTGACTTATGCAATTACTGAGTCTGCTATTGATACGTTTTATTTCACCAAGATAATTGCCAGTTTTCTTCCTTTAGTCTAAAAAAAAGTGCTGAATCCTGAGTAAAAATGAAACTCGCCTGCCTACATCTTTCTTTATTGACTTCGTCAGAGGATGTTTAATGAGCTTTCGGTGTGTATTGACTCATAGCTAAAATGGTACTCAATGAGCTTTAAAAATCATGTACATTTGTCGAAATCGGCTAAAAAATGTCGAAGTTATTCAATGTTGAAATACCGAAGGTCTAGATGGCGCACTGGCATAAACAAAGATGTGAACTATAATGTCAAAGTCTATTTTCAAATACAAGCACAGGATATCTCACCAACCCCCCTTCCCCAAACCTTTTCCAGATACGTTTTGAATATTTTTGGTGCCATATATTTTGTACTGCGTAGCCAGTCAAAAAATTGTTGATAACTCACTTGAGGCGTGACAGTTCGATATTGCAGAACTGACGAATGCGTCTGCAAGAGACAAGTCAATCACCTCTTTCCTAGTCACATTAGAGAAGAAAGGTAACTCCGCCGCCGCCTAGTCCCAAGCCCAGGTTGTGAAAAGAGGGGGGTGGTCGACCGGCCGAATTGACCAGAATCGGGAAACTGAAGAAACTAGGCAAGAAACCGCATTTTTCAATGAGCAAGACTGGTCTTACAGTTTTGCCTTTGCTTGCACATTTAGCAAAACCAAAGCTAGACCAAGACAAGACAGGACTACAGAAGAATGAAGATAGATAGCAAGACTTTTGGCTCATCACTAAGTGCTAAAAGTGTTGCAATGATGAGCAAAAGGTCTTACAAAAAGTCTTGCAAGAATTCTTGCACAAAGTCTTGCAGTCTTGTCATGGTCTTGCTAAATGGGCAAGACAAGACTTTTCGCTCATCGCTGTAAGACTTTTGGCACTTAGTGATGAACAAAACAAGTGTTGCTATCTTCATTTTGCAGTCTTGCCTTGCCCTTGTCCTGTATTGTCTTGGTTTTGCTTTTCTTGCTAAATGTGCAAGACCAGTCTTGCTCATCACTACTCCTAACATAGTTTCGGTTATTCGCTTCTAGTATTTCCAACATTTCTTTTTCCCAGTTTTTCTTCGTTTTGTGCCCTCTTTTCTCCTGCCTTCTTTTTTCTTTGTATGCCCCCACTGCATTTCTAGTTCTATGTTTCTGTACCATATGCTACGTTCCTCATGCACAATCATTGCCATACCATCCATTTCTTTGTTCACGGCGTTCGTATCCTAGATCGTTTTATACTGATTATTTTATTGCAGGAGAAGGAGTAGATTTGGACTAACAAGGGAAGTCTCTTTGGTGTCAAACGCGCAGAGCTGGGTTACATTTTTTTTCTGGTTCTTCTTATCAAAACAAAGCTAAAAATGTATATCACAACCCCTATCTTTTTGATATTTTGTTTATACCGATTTTTTAATTGTTCCAACAGAGGATTTATTGAACGTCTGATGACCTATACAAGTTGTGAATTAGGGGGATATGAATATTTTAAATCTTTAAAACGGCGATATCTCTTGAACGGCAGTTCGTACGGGAAAATGTATGGTATCATTTTTTGTAGATAATCGCATGATCTACAAACTTTGTAAATAATATTTTATGGTAGGACTTTCCGTTTAAGAGATATTAGCCAAGATATTAGTAAACAATTAAAAAATCGGTATAAAAAAAATATCAAAAAGATAGGGGTTGTGATATACATTTTTAGCTTTGTTTTGATAAGAAGAACCAGAAAAAAATGTAACCCAGCTCTGCGCGTTTGACACCAAAGAGACTTCCCTTGTAAGTGGTTAGTGTCATCAAGTTGCACATCTACTTCGTTAGAGATGCCTCACAATCACCCTTAATAGGTTGTTATTTAATTTTCTTAATCCAATAAAACAAAAAAATTTTTATACAAAAATCTCTTTGATGACAATAAAAATTCGTCTTTTCCTCGCTCTTGTGCCGAAAGTCCAATTTCATATCTACATAAATTATTCAAAAGGGCAGAAAGAGATGCTTTGAGGGTTGAAAATTCCTAACATTGTAAAGATAAAGTCTACACAAAAAGTTAACTAAAGCCGCACAAAAGATATTGAAACAGAGATGATCACAAATGAAAATGTTAGGGAGGTCGCTGCAAAAAGGGAAACATTCACCATGGATAAGAAAATTCCGGTAGTATCCCAGGGGTAGATGTGCCGCCGCCGGTCAAATTTGACCCCCATATGGCGTTAATATTATCCTAAACTTCATAAAACATTGATATATGCTGGAGGTGCTTCGGGCATCCGACATCCTGGCAATAAAATAGTATTAGTGATATGCCTGATCGTTAGGGGATGATTTATGAGAGCCGGGTGGGCTCATTGCTGCTTTTTCATCTTCTTTGCCTCTTTGCCTTATACTATACAAGAAGTGTTATATAGTATAGAAATAGGGCCTTGACTCGTCTCGACTCTCGGCAGGGATAAGCATAATCCTTCTCGTTGAAGATTGATTTCCTTCTGCGTGCATAGTGGGCTTATGCGGTTTTAATAGAACGCTTCGCATTCTAGCACTGGAGGAATACATTTCGGGGGGAATTTTAATAAATCTCGTCTACGTCTGAGCTGTTTCTCTTGGCTTTTGTTGAATGATGATAAGAAAAGAATTTTCAAATAAACTTGACTCAAGGTCGGGGATTTTTAATAGGTTCCCAGCACGTCAACTGTACATCATAGTGCCACCCAGGGATGGAGAGAACTGCCGGAGAATATTCATGGAACAGGAATCCCAGTTCTGGGAGACGACGGGGGCTGTGCTTGCGTCAGAGGGCGCACAGAATTTTAAAGGGGATTTTAAATTTTATTATACACTAATTCTGATTCTTTGATTAAATCATAAAAACAAATGATTTTTGCCTAGTTTGAAAAACAAATCAAACCGTAAATCGCTTTTAAATATCGCGCAACCTTAAAGCCTTCCCATACAAAAACGCTAAATGGCGGCCTTTCGATCCTTTGGCAAGGAATTAATCGCGAGCCTTTCCTATTCGTGCATAATTAATTGCGAATGAAAACTCGACCCTTTCGCAAAAAGTTGCTCTCTCCCCAACTGGCGGAATTGTACGGAAAAGGACTGGTGGATGCTGGGAGTCCTTCAGCAGCATAAAAGAGGGCCCTCAGCTGATATAAATTATAATTAAAAAAGGGCATTAGCTTATTCGCATATAAAATGCCTAATTAACTCGACGGGTTGGCACTCCAATTGCTTCTGCTGTAGATTGTCGGTGGTCCAGTCTTTGGGGAGAAATCAACCCCAATTAAAAAATTGTTAACAAATGTTGTTTGGGGTATTGCAGACCCTTAACTCTATATCATCTTTGCCTTGACTTTTTGACTTTTGCCAGAAGTTAGTTTTGGGTTTTAGCATTTTCGAGGCAAAATGGCAAAAAGGGTTTGATTTTCTAAATGGGTGCTTCAAAAGTTTCTGTATGTAGTACATCAAAGTCTGGAGATGGATAATGGGAACAGTTTCATTTCGATTTACTTTTTATTGTCCTTAAAGTCGCACAATTTATAATAAAAAATAAAAAAACAAACAAACAAAAAACGTGGCAGGATTCATTTTTGTTTTCGTGTTTCCGTTTTGTATAGATTATTTTTTAAATCACTGCAAATAAATTTAAAGGAGTTTTTTTTTGTACTCGTTAAGCGCCATAACGAATTGGCTCATTTCCAAAAGGGAATTTTTTTTTTAATAAAAAAATAAAACTTGGTAAAGTATCTTTTGGGAAATATTGTAAAATGCAGAAGGTGTTGTTAATTATTTTATTCCTGTTGGACGGGTTTTTATGAAATTATGCACACATGTCAAGCACCAAGTACCACATAAAATTATATGGCATTTTACGCAATTTTTTTATGGGTTTGGGGTAGTTTTTTGAGTAAGGGTAAAGATGAAGGGGGAACCTCTTTTTATGGGGTAGGACTAAGCTTGGGATGCAGTCTTTGTAAATTCGTTTAGTCGTATATATCATAGTATTTATACCCATGTGTTTTTTCAGGTTAAGATGAACCCAGTGTCAGTGAACCCTAGGAAGGCTATTGCAATAGTTTGGAATACATGTTGCAGGGGATTGTTCCAAAGCCGTTTTATTTAAAAATGATTAAAGTGGTCGGGAGCAGAAGGACTTTTGTGATGTCATAAATTAACCTTGGGAATCACCCTTTATACTACCAGTACGTCATTTTGCCCAGGTCATAGTTGGCTTAAGTTGGCTAGGATGGCCATGTGAGTAATATCGGAAAACTTTTCTGAGTGCAAACTAAAGCCCCCCATACACGGTCAAATTGGATGTACATCGAAGAGCGGATGTACAAGCAAAACTATCGATTGTGGGCCTACCAAAACTCGTTGCGCTTATGGGTTTGATGAAATTCTGGATGTACAACCAATTTGACCGTGTATGGGGGCCTTAACGGAGGAGCAATCTTTAAAGGCGAATACCCTCGGTTCTTTGAATTAAAGATGTTGGGTTGGCTTATTGAGCTCATCTGGGCCAATCGACTTAGGGTCCTCCATTAATTACATGAAGCGTGTTTGACGATTTTTCAACCACCCCCCCACTTTCGCCTTGGTGAGATGTTGGGAGATTTAGCTCGATCCCTTCCCCTCTCCAAAATATCACGTGAGAATCTCTAGTATTTACACTAAGAGCAGGCATTTTAAGACGAAGCGTTCGTCGACTCGCGCGTTTTACCATAAAAAATTGCACACAGCACGTTGTTGTACCTCCTTCGCCATGTTCCATCCCCTCACTCGACAAGATATACTTTACTTTAAGCGCCCTACACACTTTCAGTTTAATTGCACAGTTTATCACGTGCATGCCTGATCAATAAACTGTGTTAACCGTGCAACTTTTTCCACTCAGTCGTCAGACCTGAGCTTCTGGACCCTCTTTTGCTCCGAGAAACTACGCAGGTCACATACTTTATCGTTCAGTCCTATCAGTTCAGTCATTTTTCCATTCTTAAAAAGATATACTCAAATTGATAAAACTGACGAGACTGAGCAAAAACACGGTACAACGTACTAACGAATCCGCACACTCAGTTCAGTTTATCGTACAGTTTTTTACACAGCTCAGGGATTCGGAGAATACAGATCTTTGAATTCAAGCTAACTTTCTCTATCCTAGGATTTAAAAGAGGACTCCTTTCACACAAAAAAGGATCAAACTTTGATGTGAGTATACCATATACACTTTTCAGACTCAAATATTCGAGGAAATGAAATTTATATTTCTGTCGTTGAAATCACATTTCCTTGGAGGAATGCGAAGAACTCAAGTGTTTAGTTCCATCGGTATTTTTTTAGTATTTCAAGCTTAAACTTATACCAACCTCAAATGATGGTTTACCTTTCTGGCTGACGTATTGCCATTTATTTCGTATTTTAAAGCGCACAAGATGCGTTGACTGGACGATATGTAGCAGTCTCCTTAGATTCCTTACATTCAACTGTGATCAAACATTTCCGATTAAATCACTTGCGATAGAGTTGACGTTAACACTACGTTAACACAAATCCCAGTCGGGTTGGAAGAAGCAAATTATCCCCAGACAGTTTTCACCGAACTGTGTTGGCTTAGTGCAGAAGCTTGTTGTATAACAATTTTGATTATTAGGTAGTGGTCCGAGTTGTTAAGAGGTGAGTCAACATGGCCGGAGTATCGTGTTGGATAGGAAGTAATATAATAATTTAGTAAAAATACGCGTTTTGTCCTGCAAAGTTAGGGACCCTTGGAAGATGATCTACAATATAATGTCGATGGTAATGTCAATGTAATGAGACTGAATTACGCAAGTAGATATGAATACCATTATAATAACACATAGACTTGCAGAGACCGCAGGGCTTATGTTCCACAACTAATGAGATTTCCTTAAATATTAACAAATTTTCGGAACAGTTTAACACAACATTTGCTTTTAGTAAACTATTTTTCATTTCTAGGAATTTCATATTCAACATGGACTTTTGAAAATTGGTGCGTACTTAAATTTCCCGAGAATTTACAGAAAGGTTAAGCCTCCAAAGGCGAAATTTATTTGATTTTTTCTTAGAACATACCTAGTTAAGCTTTGCCCTTTAAACAAACTTAATTCTCTGAAAATGTCATCAAAGGTATGCTTTAAATCTGGTTGATCCGAATTTGGTCAATAGCAAGAACATTAATGAATGAAATTAAAAGAATTTGTTTCGTAGTGTAGCGAATACGGAGAAATCTAGAGAGTCTAGGTATTTTTGAATCGTCAGCTACACATATGTACATCGGAGTGGAATCGAACCACAGATCTCTGGGATGGTAGTCGCAGGTGCCTTAAAATATAGCTGTAGTGATCTGATATGAGTTGTACTTAGAGGTGGTTTTTCCACACAAGAGCTGATTTTTTTTCCTTCTACAGTCACTAAAAGTTTTGTGACCAAAGATGTGCGGTTTTCCTTTTGCCTCAACAGAAGGAGTACAAAGTGTTTTAGCAATATTGTTTTTAATGATAAGAAAATGTTCACAAATATTTTTTCTATACCATTTTTTTTGCTACCTTTAGACGACATAGCATAGTCAGCTACAGTACCGGTTTTAGGGGTGGGCGAACCCGGGCGATCGCCCGAGGGCGCCATGTCCTAGGAGCGCCGCCGCGATCCAATAATGTGTTCATTCATTCCCGTGAAGATAGCTCAGAGCCTTCAAATAATTACCAAAAAGGAAAAAGCTCTCAAGACCAACAATAGTTCGGGATGCTTCTACTTCAGGAACCCAACAATCAGGCTCAACGGGTAACAGGACAATGAGCGAAGTAATGAAGGACCACCTTCTAGTGGCACTAACCTATGCCAATTCTAGTAGCAGCATACTCGCGGACCTTCTCCGACATCAAGACCAAAATATCAGGGATATTCATGGAGTTCGTGATGAGGTAAGAGTGGTCGGAAGTACCGCTGCTCCCTTTTGATTCCGGGGGAGAGATATAACCAAAAGGGAGGGATGAAAGGGGAGAGATATTACCAAAATACCAAGGGCGAGGATCTGGCTCCCAAAAATGGAAGCAGAGCCAGACAAATTGCTGAGTAGCTTCAGCGCCACAACCGGGACATCCCTATGGACAACTAAAATTTACTCAATGCCGGGCAACCCCAAAGAAATAGTAAAACACTGGTACTGCTACTCAACGACGAGTGCCTAGAGTGGCTCGGAAGAGTTGATTATAAACTCCATTTTGGACTAAGATAGGCATGGATAAAGGTTTCCAAAACGGCTTCACCTAACGAAGAGGCTGACTCCGATAAAGAGCTCTGTGAGCGCTTAGATGAACGAGCAATCATCATGGTTGAGAGGAAGTTAGCATCTATAAGCTCAGAAGCAGCGGCTGACAATGTAGTATAAACATGGCAGCAGGCGACCTGTATCATCCTCCAATCAGGTAAGTAGTGGTAGGTTGAAAACAGTATAGAAGAAATTTCTCCTCTTCGCTCTGAGAAACCTACACGACCCGCGCGATTTTAGTACCTTTCCGTTGCCCATGGACAGATTCGAGAAAATGGATTTCATGCCGCTGTCAAAAAGGAGGGAAGTGCTTATTTCGTGCTTGTTCGTGTCCGATAGAATCAAGTTCGATGCCATAGGCATATACAAATGTTTAAGGAATACCCTCATCGGACAGAATATGCAAAGAACGAGTCCGTCAACAAATGTTGTATATGCTTCTCACCCAACAAAAAAGAATCCTTTAAACAAAAAAGTCTATACGCCTCTCACAAAAAGCACATTCAACAATATATAGGTGCATATTCTTTTTTAGTTCAAATTTGCCGTCGTATGCCCGTGGCCCAGTTCTCGGCCATTTGAACCTTACGTTTGGCCGTCCCAAACCCTTATGTACTCCCAAGTGGCCAGTGTTTGGTCGTTGTTGTGCCATCTTTTATTTTTACTCGGGTTATTGTATAATTTGTGCATTATAATATAGGTAATCTACCGAAAAGAAATGTCTAAAAAGTTAAGGGCGCATAAAAATATCTCGCCCGGGGCGCCAAAATACCTAAAGCCGGCTCTGGTCAGCTATAGATGACATATAACTTACGCAATTCGGGTGTTAGCCTGGTGAAATATATTAAACCCCCTTTATATTTGGCCCCAAGACATTTTACTAAATCCTACCACAAAACAACCAAGCCTCTAACTAACTTCCTTCATTCTACCAAAAACTTCCTATGAATATCTTATTTCTTATTCCACAATAAAAATCTTCTCTATGGTGTTATCAACTTGTTGTTAAAATTTTTAGTGACAGCTGGATTAAATTGTATCCTTTTATCTTCACGGCTGGCAACCATTTTTCTTCCCAGTCATAAACTTTTTTACGGGAATATTCTAACACCTTAAATAAACCTAAAAAAAACACATTTTTTTGCGAACACACTTAAACTTTAGTCTTTTAGAGCACGTTACATTTAGTAAAATCCCATATGTCAAAGATAGACAGGACGTGATTGACGACGCTGACTGAAGGTGTAAGAGGCACTTCGGTAAGGTGCGGTGTTTTATGACATACGAGAGTGTGGTACCTGTGTGCTAGAGGAAAAAGGTGTGTTACGACTGTACAAAATCAAACTTGAATGCTAGTCGTGCATGGCTGCCTGAATCGAAATCAGTCTTGATTTATGTAATCTTGATCCTTTATAAAGTGTCGCTTGTTTGCACTTCTATGAATTTACTAACCTTGGATAATGTTTTGTAAGAAAGTCACATTTTTTGGGGGGAATTGCTCTAGGAAGATACCGAGAAAGTCACAAAAATTTTCGTTTCATAGTTGAATTTGGAATTTTTACGATTTTGTATTTTTTTTCAGTGTTAGTAAGTCTAAGGAGACCGTGACTGCGACGTATTTTCTTAAACAGATTCAGGAGTCTGCATCAGAATTTGTAAGGTAAGATCCAAGTAAGGTCACATCGAACAACTATACCGAGGTCCCTGATATTGTAAACAATGACAAAGAGAATGATAGCCAGGATCGCGATGCTGCGAAGGAGAAAGCAGTTTTCTCCCAAGTCCCCCCCGCCCTTAAATACTTTTATTAGAACTGGCCCTCAGAGAATTAGCTGGACAAGGTGAAACCCCTGCGAGTCAAAACTATCGTTAACAGCTACAATTGCTCCAATATTGGCACCTCACACCTTTGTAGGGATGTAAAAATCTTGATTATGTCACCTACCTGATCGACAGCAATACTTCTTCAGCAACAGAATGCTACCGTGCTCACCTTATTCTTACAAACTGCAGTCCACATATTTCTTTCTCGCACAAATATCAGCAGTGGCGTAGCAAGAAATATTTTCAGGGGGGAGGGGGGGGGTAAATAGTTATAAGTCGTGTCCTGAGCTTTAAACATTATCTTTCAAAATTGATATAACTTTTAGTTATGTTTTTTAATAGGAATATGACCAGAAAGATTGTTTTAGAGGAATTCAGTTTATTAACTTTTGGCATACATTCCAACGTGAAAAAGTCATAGTTCTATGCTTCTACATTTTTCGGCAAATTTGTTGATTACTTCCTTAGCCGTTACGTCGATTTCCCTGTGGATACACAAAACAACAAGACAGTTCCACTACTTTGCCAATCCTTTAAGACATCTTAAAGTTGAAAAACTTCTTTCGTTGCATGCAATAATGGTCACTCTAATTTTGACGAATTCGGAGCTATTGCCTTGCAACGAAGTAATGACGATCAACAGTTGCATCCATTGCAATACATGAGTCGTAAGTCCAGCCGAACAACGCTCTCACGCTTTCGAGCTAGAAGAACTCGCTATAGTACTCTCTCTAAGGAATTGGAGAGCTTACGTTCTGGGAAGGAGGATTAAGATTTTCACCGACTGCAACGCTTTTGCCACGACAATGAAAAGAGAGATGTTCTATTGAGAGTGACTAGATGGGCTATGTTTCTAAAAGAATTTAATTACCAGATTGACTATGGTTCAGGTACTGAAATGATGCACGTAAATGCGTTGAACAGAATTGCAATATGTACCAATTGTCGATAGGCTAACGTACCTAATTAAACAAGAAAGAAGGAAGACAAATTTTTAAGAGCTATAAGAAAGATATGATATGAAGATATGAAATGACCTCCGCTCACGAAGATTTTTACATTACACATGACTTTTTATTTCAGAATCCAGGGGAACAGTTAATTGTCACTCTCACATCAATGGAAGAGGAGATCATTAAATCTACTCGCAGATAGTACATTTTTCAGCTGCTAAAGTTTTCATTAGGAAACCCTACTTTAGTCCTAAAGTCTGTATCTATCCAATGGCGCTACAGCCCCAATCTAGCCTTGACTTCGTCTAGGACATTTCTGCATCTTTGATAGTCCCTTGCAGCATGTCTCAAGTTTCGAATGTTAAGCCTCTGTTGTCCTCTTCGCTATACCTACTGCTTTATTCCTCGAGTTAGTAGTAACAGTGGATTCGTTTTCTAAATTTGTTTGGTTGTACCCCACTTCAAGCGTGGAGGCTGTCGACTGATTGATTAACTGACATAAACTTTTGGTAACCCAAGAAGGATAATACCGGACCGAGGAACAGCTTTTCAAACTGACCACATAGAAGAAGGCATACCACATTCGTTAATCACTACACCAAAGAAAGGTAGAGAGGATAAATCATATCCTTACACCGATTCTAACCAAATTATCAATCGCGGAGCCAAGTGCATGATACAAGCACATTGATCGAGTTCAACCAATGATAAATTATACCCCAACAAGTTACCCAAACAAGAATTACGCCCTTTCGTAACTGGCCTACTGGAATGGAGGACTTTGAAGCCTTTATAAGCGACGACAGAACATACAGAAAATGGTACGACGAGGAGCTACTACCCTGAAGGAAAATAAAGCAACAAGAAGCGTAAAGCTGCAAGTGTCTATAAGGAGGGCGCATTGGTTGCTGTCAAGGGAAAAACTAGCCCAGCCCAGTTATTAATTGGAGAAAACAGGTGATCACAAGGGGCCCAGGATAGCTCCATCCGCAGCGAATGGCCTTAAAGCATGGGGTTAATCATTCGGGGTGATACGTCAGAATTAGCTTTGCTCTCCATTCTATTGAAGTAAACTAAAATGTGAGTCCTAGAAAGAGAGACAGTGCTAAATGAAATTTTGTAAAAAGGTAATATTTCTAGTGTATTTTCATCGCGCTGAATGTACCATTAAAGTTACAAAATGATATTATAAATATTGAAGTTGAATTTTCTTCATACAAAAGGCGTTTCGGGGGGGGGGGTTCGTCCCCAAAACCCCTCCCCCCGTTCCTACGCCACTGCATATCAGTCAAAGAAACTTGTCAATGCAGGATAACTCAACTTTGGAACAAGCCTTCACAATCAGTATTTCCATACGCGGACAACATCCAAGAGTTTAAACGCAATATTTATCATCCCCTGCATTGTGTCGCTTCAGACTCCTAGCCTATTGGATCCGAGATCTACCTTTTGATTTAATCTTACCATTGCACCATGGCCTTACTAACTGTTTGTAAAAAGGGTGACTCTTAAGCTTATCCTAACATATTCAAATAATTTGGTTTGATATAATTCTTTTTACTTACCTCATCCTTAACTGCAGCTCATTTTTGATTCCTACGCACCCATTTTATTTGGTTCTAAGTAAAATGTTACCCGCTTTTCCTATCCCCCCTTGAACAACTCTATTGCCGCAATAAATTGCCAAGAAGCATTTGTGGTTGACTTCGTTTAAAAGCCAACAACTAGTTATTACCCATCTTCTTAGCATTCTACTAAAGATAAGATAGGAACTTAATACTATAGCACCCAAGGCTTAAGCGTATCTGAATTCAAACACGCATTCTATCCGACCACCCCCACCCTCGTCGCCACCCAACACAAATTGATATCTATCCTAAATAAAAAAAAAACAAAGAGGCGAAAAAAGCCGAACAAGGAAGGTCCCGAATTAGTAGGACACTGACGGTCAGACAATTTAAAATAAGTAGATTCTGAGCCAAAGGCTAAATTCAGGAGTTAAGGATGCTGTTAAGACAAAAGTTGTGAGAGGTCGTAGAGCCATTTTCCTTGTACAAAGGAAATTTATGGTGTAATAAAATTTTTTCACCCTTTTTTATATGGCAACAATGGCTGGTTTGAGCTTATGTTCATGACTTCACACATTCCCGCCAGCCTCGGGGCATTTTCTCCATTTTATTTAAGAAAGGACATAAATCTGCTACGGGTGAAACGAATTTATTAGTTGGTCACAAAGATTAATACACTTGACATTAATCCCTACTAACTTAGTTCCCTTTGGGGCCCTTCTCCTAGTTAAAGGGACGTTTTGCCGAAAAAATATTGTATGTATTTAAGAATTTATTTAATGGGTTGTAAATATTTTATGCGTTTTTGTATATTTCAGGGTCAAGGTTTCATTTTATTTTATTTTATTTTATTTAGTTTTTGGGATGGAGAGTTTGTGTTGTCCTTTAAAATTGTGTTGGGTAAATGCTGACAATGATAGGCCCATTCTGCTATGGTGATCCAGGAATTAATAGCTTTGGCTTGCAATAAAACTATGGTCGGTTATGTTTTATTGCATGATGTAATATTAGCTTTGGTGGTTGTGGGAAATAAATGAGATGTAGACACTTCAGTACAAGCAAGGAAAATATAATGGAAATCCTTATTGTAGTTTAATTCTGAACTTCCATTTTATTTACTATCATATTTGCTACTTATGAAGTAGAAAAATTAGGATTAAAAATTATTATTCTCACAATCGCTAAGAAATTATGTTTTGCAGCCAGTCTTGTTTAGGAGTAAAGACGTGGTCTACCACTCCAAAGGTTCATGATTCGATTCCACGCAGCTCCCTAGCATTACGTCTTTCTTTTTTTAGCCCTGGATAACACTACTACCCCCTGTTCAATAACCAGTCAGCCTTTCTATCTAGCATTTCATCATCTGGGGGTAGTATTGCATTAAAGTCGATGCAAGTTCTTTCATTATTCTCTCTACAGGGTAACTTTTAGGCTCAAGACCGATGTTTCCAATGGTCGTTGGTGTATCAATTGAGGATTTTTAATGTCCTAATAGCGCCTCTTCTGTTTATTAGCACAGCCACCCAAGTCGAAATGTATATCGTCACTCATGACACGACATTGGTGGTAGTGGCGCCTCAGCTATTTGTTGTAGTTCAACTTTATATCCGCCAAATATCATATAATAAAAGAAGACTTGGTCCTAATCCTGCATACCTGGACATGTTAGGGACATCGGTGAGTCATCGTGACTGAAATGATGGAGGTATTTACTATATCCTCCATGTCCCCATTTACATTCAAGAATTGCCTGAGGTCGCAACTCACTTCACAAAGCTCCCTCGTAACCCATCTCCCACAAGTTTCTTAGTCCACCGATCCTTGACAGACTCGCCTCGCATGCATGCATGCCTTCTCTCGCCAGTATCTCTATGGGGATCATTCCTGCTATAACCTGTGCCAAAACAATTGGGAATCTCAAAATCGCTTTTTCCATGCGCAGTGAGAGTCTCCAATCCCCCATCACAAAAGTAAGTTCAAGTAGATCCATGTCACTCCATTCGTTCAAAAACCCGCCTCATTTATATTCTCAATCACAATTCAATCACTCTCACTACGACTCTTGTTGTGGTCAGATCCTATGGGGGAGTGTCATTGCCCGTAAACGAATTTCGAAAATGAAATTACAATGCACGAGAGCTTGTATTTTATCCAAACACAAATGTTAATGTGTATGGAATTGTCATTTCTCCGCCTGCGTATAAAATTCCCAATTGTTTTGGCTCACCCTATACACTCACGCCGCATCGTTAGATATGGTCCTGTACGCCTAGCACTCACGGGGGGAGTTTTGTCTGTATGTGGTAATCCAGTTTCTGCTGTTAGCCGTCCTGTTTAACACTGCTGCACACACTGACGCTGTCTAAAGCAAGACTGACCTAAACACACTCGTTCGATCTACAGCCCCGCGTTGGAAAGAATTGTT
Source organism: Thereva unica (assembly GCA_949987705.1). Taxonomy (NCBI): domain Eukaryota; kingdom Metazoa; phylum Arthropoda; class Insecta; order Diptera; family Therevidae; genus Thereva; species Thereva unica. Next base: position 27,178 of record CATLJY010000495.1, on the reverse strand, counting down.
GGACATGCTGCACAAATAGCAGAAGCCTTATCCGCAATGCCCTCCTATTGAGCTTTGAAATTAAGTTTCCAGTCCATCATCACTTCCTGGTACCTGATCTGTTCATATACCTTGAACCTTATGGACACTTGTTTTCTCAGTTTGTTGATCAGCAAAGTTTCAGCTTTCTGCTCTCCTATCGTGAGAACATCCTTCCAACGAGTGAGCCAGCATCGACAAAAGCCCGAAGGCGTCCAAATACTAACATTGGATGCTTGTATTGGATAATAGTAGTTTAAGTATCGGCCACACGATGGCTCATCCTACCGTCAAGCGTCCAACGTTAGAGGGTGTTCATAGAATTGTGTAGGCTTTAGAGAGCTTTGTTCGCGCTTAATTCGATCTCATGGTCTAAAAATGCTTAGGGCGACCGACGAATCGCTGTATACTGCTGTAAACATGCTAAGGACGAAAGTAGTTTTGACAGCGACTGGCAAAAACGAATAGAACACACAGCTTTTCTATGAGTATGAAGGGTGCAGCACAATATGCAGACCACTCGACGACGAGGTCGCTGAGAGTGGCGACTCAATCAATTCAAGTTCTATTTCGTAGCCGTCGCCCCTCAAAGTTGCCTGGGCGGTGTGACATGGGATTGTGTTGCTATTCTCGTATGTTCCTGTGCGCGTGTGTAGCATTCGGATGTCGAAGATGATTATTCTTGTGTGTGCTTTTTAATTTGTGTGCACCGTCGCCGTCGCCCTTAGCATGTTTACAGCATACAGCGACTGTGAAAAACAAATAGAATACGTGCCGACCGAATTAAAGTTGCATGGATGCTATGACATGGGATTGTGTTGGTATTTCCGTTTGTTCCTGAATGCGCTTGCAGTATAATCGGCTGTCGGGGTTATTATCGTTGACGCCGTTGCTCTCAGTGTGTGCACACAATGAATTTATTTCGTCGGTACTTTCACCTTTTCCGACGAAAATCGTTTCGCCATCGTCCTTAGCTTGTCGAGGCGTCATCCTACTAGCACTACCCTAATGTCATCCACGAACCGGATTGAAACTGCTCCTTTTGGGAAACACATTGTGATCCACAGCCCGATATGGATCTCTGCGAAACTCCATATGTTGTCCTGCAAACCGTTGTCCCATTTTCCGACTCACAATGAAGTGGTCTACCTTCTAAGAAAGATTGTTGCTATATATATAGATTTTCGAGGGATACCGAATCAGACCACTATCTGCGGGTCCCTTTTCGTCCCTCTGCCTAGAGTCATCTTATTGGGGTTGCAGTGGGTTGTCCCATTCCTCCCTTACTTCGACTCCCCTAGTTATCGCAAGCAGCTGATTGAAGGGAGTCTGCCTCATGTCCTCCATCCAATGGAGTCCAGTTATGGCAGCCCTTTTCCTCGCCACCGCCGGACAGTGACACACTATGTGTGTGGCCGTCTCAGGTTCCTCCAGGCACATCCGACAGGTGTCATCCTCCAGAATTCCCATTCTTTTTAGGTGATACCTGAAACATCCGTGTCCTGTAATCAGTGCCACCAACCATCTGAGGGTTCTCCTTTGCATATGCAGGATCCTTCTTCTGGCTGCGGTAATCGGCAACGTAAGCACCATCTTAGCCTGCCTACACGTGGTCATAGCGTCCCACCGTCTCCGGTGTTCCTCAGCGACCCATTTCTCGATGCAGTTCCTCACCAATCCTCTGCCAATGGCAGAGTATGGCTCCGGTCCCCAGAATTCCGAGGTTGACCCCTGTTTTGCCAGGTTGTCAGCCTTTTCGTTCCCATCGATGCCTGTATGTCCTCTAACCCAAGCTAGCGTCACGTTGTTTTGTTTCGCACACCTGTTCAGTTTTTGGACACATTCCAACGCCAGAGACGCATTAATCTCTGTCTGATTCATGCGCTTAATCACAGCCTGATTGTCCAGTGCTATAAGGATACTTCTTCCCTGCACCTGACCCTCACTTATGTGATCCAGCGCGTGCAGCAGAGCAAGCATTTCCGCCTGGTAGACTGAGGTGTAATTCCCCAAAGCCAGAGAGCAGGTCAGATTTAAGTCCTCCGAGAAGACTCCCGCACCTGCTCTGCCGTCAATCTTGGATCCGTCCGTGAAGATATATATGTCTTCCGGTCTCCCTTCGGGGAGCGTTCCGTTCCCTATGAGGGTTTTATGATACCTTTCGGTCACCCTCATTTTTGTGATCCCTTCCATGGGCATCATGAGCTCCCTAATCCCTTTAATGCGATCCAGGATCTTCATGTGCCCATATAAGGTTCCTGACGCCTGCCATGCGGCATCACGTCTCATCCGAATCGCTGAGGCTGCCGCAGTCTTCATCACCTGGAGATCTAACGGCAGCAGACCTAACAGCGCCTCCAATGCCGCGGCGGGTGTGGTGCGGAAAGCACCGCTCACACCTACGCAGGCCATTCTTTGCACCTTGTCCAAATGCCTCTTGACGGTTTTCTGTGTGGCTTTAGTCCACCAGACCACCGAGGCATAAGTTATGATGGGTCTCACCATCATGGTATATGTCCAGTATGCTAACCTTGGTGAGATACCCCACCTTAGTCCACATACTCTTCTGCACTGGTGAAGCACCCTTGTCGCCTTCTTAATCTTCTCTTCAACGTGGTATTTCCAGGTTAGTCGCGAGTCCAAGTATACACCCAGATACTTGACCATCCCAGACACCTTGATCCTCGATCCAAAAAGCATGAGGGGCTGAAAATCCAGATCTTTAATCTTCCTAGTGAAGATTATCGCGTCTGTCTTATTGGCATTTATGGTGAGGCCCTGTTCCGTACACCACTGCTCAACCACTTGGAGTGCATTCCTCATGATATCTGCCGTAGTGCTCATAAACTTGCCACGTGCCACAATCGCTACATCATCTGCATACCCAACGGTATGCACGCCCATTACCTCTAGCCGCCTGAGCAGAGTGTCCACAGTGATGTTCCACAGGAGGGGCGATAGGACCCCGCCCTGTGGGCATCCCTTGCTGACCCTCCCTCGAAGCCGCGAGTCTCCTGTCTGAATCCTTACCGCTCTGTTTTTCAGCATGCTGTCCACCCACCTTACAATCATGGGGCTGACCTCGCGCCTCACCAGAGCGTCTTTGAGTTTGTTGAACTGTATCTTGTCGAAGGCGCCTTCGATGTCCATAATAACGGCCATCGCTATGCCTCCGGTATACAGTTCCCCCTCGGCTACTCGCACCAGTTGGTGAAGTGCCGTTTCTGTAGATCTGCCAGCCTGGTAAGCGTGCTGGCTTCTACTTAAAGGGTGCCTCCTTAGCATAGTACTCTCCAGGTGGTCTGCCACCACTCTTTCCATTGTTTTCAACAGAAAGGATGTTAGGCTGACTGGCCTGGAGGACTTCGCCTCGGTGTAGTCCTTCTTGCCTGGCTTAGGGAGAAATACCACTTTGGTTTCCCTCCACACCGCCGGAATGTATCCTGTTGCTAGACAGGTAACGAATATTCCCCTAAGCCTGGGTGCAATGATATCTTTGCCCCATTGAAGCAGCGCAGGGAATATTCCGTCACGCCCCGATGTCTTGAAGGGAGAGAATGTGTCTATTGCACGTCTCACCCCTTCCTCCGTCACCACCCCGTTAGCCTCCTCTCGGTTCATCCTTGTAGCCATTCTGTTACGAATAGTCCAAGATTTACCCGAGATATAGCTGCCAGGAAAGTGAACTTCCATCAGGATCTTGTTGGTTTCCTCCAGCGTCTCCGTCATCCTCCCCGACGGGTCACGAACGAGTCCGACTTTGGAGACCGGGTCCCTGGAGATCATTTTCTGAAGTCTGCTGGCCTCAGATATGCTCTCCATGCTCGAGCAGAAATCCCTCCACGACTCCCTTTTCCGTCGTCGCAGAGTTTGTTTCATTTCTCTTTTCTTGGCTTTGTAATTCTCCCAGGCAACCGGGTCATTGCACCTCATCGCTTGGTTGAAAGCCCTTCTGACCTCTTTCTTCAGTTTCTCCAGCTCCCTGCACCACCAGGGTGTGGGATCATGGTCATCCACTGACGTAAGAGGACACGCCACTCGAAAAGCGTTCTCTATCGCTGTCTGCAGGACATGCAACTGAGACTCTGCTTCTCTTGTGGTTTTCGGTGCCCTTGGCACGCGCTCCCCGAGATTCCTGCGCAACATTTCAGTATATCTAGACGTGTCCGTGTTGCGGGGAATTCTCGTTGTTCTAATTCCGTCTCCCCTGCCCGGGGTTCCGTACTCTATCTCAAATGAAATGGCTCTGTGATCTGACATAGTCGTCCGATCCATCACCTCCCAGTTGGTCAATCTTGTCAACATCCGGTTGCTGCATAGAGTTATATCTATGACCTCCCTTCGTCTAGCATCGACGAAGGTTGGTTCTACCCCTCTATTTGCAATAACTAGATTGTTGCATTCCACAAATTCGAGCAAAGCCTCTCCTCTATGGTTGTCGTTGGTGCTTCCCCACACCGTGTTGTGTGCATTTGCGTCGCAACCAACTATTAACCCTGTGCCTTTTTCGCCACAGGTAATAACCAGAATTTCCAACTCCCTGGTGGGCGGAGGATCTGGCGAATCGTACGGAAGGTAGGCTGAGGCTAGAATGAAAGCCCCACTTCCAGTACCTACGCGTACTGCTGTGAGATCTGGTGTGCACAAGTGCGGCAGTAAAACCGCCTGCACTCCGTGTTTCACCAGCACACACGTCCTCACTCTTTCATTCGCATTGGGAACGTACAGAGTGTCAAAGCTCCCAGATAGTCCCCTAATCCTACCGTTGTAGATCCAGGGTTCCTGTATGAGAGCAATATCCAGCTTCATCTCACCGAAGCCTCGCGTCATCATTGCTGATGCTGCTCTGCTATGGTGTAGATTCAACTGGCAAACCTTTAATTGCCGGAACTGGCCCACCTCCCGCCCAGCTGACGAGGATTCCATTTCACTGGTCCCCTTGTTCAGCTGCCTTTCCGGCCGGCTCTACCATTTCCTCCGGCTTGTCCTTCTGGAATCGCACGTAGGCAAGGTCCAGCCCGCAGTTGAGTTTCCCCCCTGCACGCCTGACCGCCTCCGCCTCCTCCTTCGGACACCATACGGTGAGAATGGTACCGCCGTTTTTCGCGTCACCATATCTGCCTATGCGACTGATTGTTGCTAAATAACAATGTCTAAGGGAGTCAGTTTGTCAAACTTCCCACCCGGACCCAACACAAACCGCCGGCACGGCACAGGAGAGGACTCAGAACAGATCCCTGTGGAACTCCTCAAGTTGTCCTGTCCACCGTTGACCCGTCTTCCGATTCACAATGAACTGCCCGACCTTCTTTCGCTTTTAGATAAAATACCAAAACAGTTTGGGGGGAGGGTTGTCTGGCTGTCCACCCGGGCCTAGCACGATCCGCCGGCACTGACCCTGAAACCATAACATTTATCTGAATCTGCATCGGCATAAGATTTGGGGTTTGTTTAATAAGATAATAGGAGAGGATATTTGAAATGGTGACACACTACATAACTAGTGGCAATCTATGCCAGATCATAAACCTCTCCAGGTTCGTTGGTGATCTATGCTGCTATTCCGGGTTATCCGTGTTAAAGATGCGGAAAGGGTGAAAGATAGGACGTACTAATGCCCATTGAGGTAACACCAATTTTTTCTGAGTGTTTATGCCATTTCGCTCAATTTTTACTAAGGAACGGAGACGCGTGTTTAAATGACGCGTGTTAGTGAACAACTAGACCGCCTCAATCGACATCCAAGAGTTGCGAAAACTATCGAAAATATAGTTTGCGATTAATTTGATTTTATAACAATACAGTTAACGATAATCTTGTTAAAAAACGAAATTACTTCCTGAACCCCTCAGTATGATGAGGCAACTCCTCGTTTTATGGAGTCTTCATTCTTAAACCATAAATCAATAAAAACAAATTCTAAATTTCGTTTGTAGAGCACCCCTATATCAACCCTAGATTGCTGGTGATATCTCAAAATGGTCTCCCACCTACGAAATGAACACCCACAATGTTTAAATTTCTGTTTACTTAACAAGTATCATCACCTCATGATCCTTGTTTATCTACATCTATTGTTCCTTCCACAGGGATTTCAATTAATACATGCATGTTGCCCTATAAGAAAGCAGTTGACATACACACGTTCATTTATTGCTGATGATTGTATAGGGGTGAAATGTCGATATTTCAAAAGGAAATTTATGGATTTTTTCATTATTAATGTAACAATTTAATTTATTTTCCAATATACAACAAAGTGAATTAATTTTCTGATTTACAAAAAGCATTCATTTAAAACGAGAATAACCGAATTGAGTAATTGATTTACTTTATCCGATTCAATTGAGGTCGACAAGTTTCCGCTTCCACATATTCAATGATTTTTTTTATGGTATTTTTTTTTTTGTCCACAAAACTCCTCTGTATTCTGCAATATGATGTCATATCCTCTCCAAAGCAGATCAGTCAACATTAATCTGGTTGACTTCATTCAAAGATAAAGTAAAAATGGTTTTGCCTCAAAAGTCATTTGGAATAAGGATAACTAGGCTAAAAATGTTCCGCACTATAAACGATTCCGCTTGACTCAAAATCATATCAAGGAAAATAAAAAAAAGGACTTAAGCAAGATGTCATCAACTGAGACTAAGCAGTTCATCAAAATACATCAAACATTTCAAGTTTCCTTTTAGGCTGGTGACTGTGTGTGTGTGTGGATAAAAATGTCTTCCCATCAAGCATAAACTTGTTTTACGACAAAACTTGTGACTTTGTGTTTTCTTTAAGTAATGGCTCATAAAGTCAAAAAGACTTACGACAAACCCATCAAGACCGCTTCGTGTGCTCCTGTTCCTGTACGTAGGCCTGTCAACGCTCTTGCAAAATAAGCTGAGAAGAGAGTAGTATATTTTTATCCAGTATCTCAGATATGTATGAAAGGCAAACAGAAGGCATCCATCCTAAACTCAAAGAAAATTAATTTTCCTTGGTATATTCAGGACATTGAGGCAATTTTCCACCAAACACTGTGATTCTGTCTTGTCCTCGCCCTAGTGTATCTTTATGCCTTCGTCGTCGTCGTAGTCGTCGCCTTGTACGCCTTACCATACTCACTCCCCCATACCCCTATACGTGTACCAAGTCACATATATTGTCATCGTTACAGTGGGGCAAAAAAACATCCTTTTGCCTTCGTCCTATTTACTTAGGATTTAGCACCATCCAAATACGTGGAAAGCCTCAGAGGGATGACGTGTGTTTGAACAACTTAAGTTCGTTTACTCATTTCATTTCACGCAAATGCGTTCATGTTTGCTCGGCACTTTTCGGCCGAAATTGATGTCTATTTGAGATGTATCCACTTGCAATGTCCTTAAAACAGGATACACAAAATATCCTTTGACGACGATGACGACAGTTCCTGTATATACAAATGTATGTACATAAAAAAATCAAAAAATAAAACCGACACTCGACAAGTCGCACTTTAATGGTCAAGCACTGAGACACTGACGAAAACCAATTTTTGGCCACGTGTTTGTGTTTAACTGGCTATCACCCGGCAGTTGAAAGCAGAAAGGATGCCCGTTGATGGTATGGAATATACAGCTTATTACACATTCATGTTATGCATGACATGGTGCTAAGGACTTAAATATTTTAGAGGTTTTCATCAAAGCGGGGAGGTCTGCTGTCAGAGTTGTTTTGATAAAAAAAAATGGATGATAGATTATCAAATGTGCTTTTAATGGGGTTCTTAAGTTATTTTTTTTTTCGTTATATTTGGCAGGACTCATGGGAGATGAAATGCCTTTCACCAGCTTAAAGGTGGAATTTGAGGCAACTGATTACTTGGATTAGGGAGCTTGAGATAAGTATACTTTAAATTTCCCATCTTTACGTAGCAGTTGTAAGCTCAGCAATCATTCCTTATACTTCCAGTCGACCTTGTTCCTCACGCTATGGTTCAATGTCCCAGTAACAACATTCACTTTAAGGAAAGAGATTGTGTGCTACAACAATTCAAGGAGTTATAATAGAAGATGGCAATGAACAACCCAGTAAAAATTAGAGAAGGTCCCGAAAATACTGCGGCGATCACTTCCTCATTTCCATATGATGGCCTTCTAGGTTCTATGTTGATCATCAGAGAAATCACGTGAATGAAATTTTGTAAACCGTCATTGGCCTAGTCTATAAAAGAGACACGGAAGCCCTAGAAAACCGGGCAGCCTGCACCAAGGCCTCAAGCGAAAAGTCCAAAAACACTTAAACCGATGGTGAAGGCGCATCTCACAGCGAAGCTGGCGCAACGACAGACTCCGAGCTGGACAGAGCCAGCTGTAACATGTACACGGAGAACCAGCTCCGTAGCAGGACCATCGACAAGCACATATTCAGCAATGAAAAAGCGGCGGTGACTATCGTCGAGGTCAACAAACAACAAAATGATGAAAGTGACACAGATAAACCCCCATCATTGTAAAGCGGAGTCTGCAGCACTTTTGCTTCGAAGTCGATGTTGCCCTAGTGAAAGAGCCAAGGATCGCTGGTGACAGAATCTGTGGCTGAAGGACACCCAAATTTAATCTCTTTTATACTAAAGGAAGGAAAATCAAGAACAAGTATTGTGGTCAAAAGCGACCTACGGTCGACCTTGAATTAAAACAGAAGAAACTCAGTATTACCTTTTTCTGTGTAGCCCGCGAAGATCACGGCCCTCTACATCCTATGGCCTTTCAAGACCTGGTAAGGCACACAGAAGCTACCACGGTCCTGGTTATGAGAGGAGGTGATGCAAATGCACACCATACACAATGGGGCAGAACGGATGCCAATGAACGAAGTGAAGCTATTTTTATTTAGCTGCTGAACACCAAGCTTGGAATCTGTAACAAGTGTAATGTCCCTACCCTTTTTACCAAAAACGGAGAAGAAGTGTTGGACATTACTCTTATCTAAATATTGGCTCGGAAGCTCTTTGACTACAGGTTTATAGAGCTCCATCGGCAACACTCTAGCTCAACCCCCTTCTAAAATAAGAATTTCAGTAGGACGAACCGGGGTTAATATACAAAGAAATTTGCCCTTAAGCAATCCTACCTTCCCAAAAACCAAAAACAACTTGACAACATTGTGGACAGATCAATGCATTTACGCCTGAAACAAAGCTTGTCCAAACAGACCCTACACACAGGCCTCCGAACCCCCTTGGTGGTTTCTCGAATTTGAACCACTCCGAAACCTCCTGAGACTGCTAAAGTCGAAGTTAAATAGGTACAAAATGGCAATAAGGCTACCCAAACGAGCCTCCTAGGCTGCCTTTTGCGGAGAATCTCTGACATTACTTCCCGCGTAGCACTACAGCGCAGGCAACTATCGCAGCTTGTCTATAATAAATCTATAACAAGTAGAGCAAGAACTCCTTCCAGCGTTATAAATCATGGCACAGTGCCGGCACAACTGCACATCATTAATTACATCATGCTCTGGCTTCAGGATATGTTTATTGGGAGTTTTCAAATTAACTAAATTCCACGGTAACTGCCCTTCACTCATTGGTTTCAACCATTGAAAAATCACTCCAGGTCAAAGAGTAAACATTAGTAGTATCCCTTGGCATAGAGGAAGCGTTTTACAACTTACTCCCGAGCGACGGAATCTTCCACCGGAATCTGGAAAGGACAAATGAAGGTTCTGAACCCTATCAACATCCCCACGAAAACCGACTTTTGCACACGCGAGGCTACCTTCACGGAGAACTACGACGTCCAAAACCATTGCTCCGAATTTCCGATTTCAAGTGGAAAAGAGAGCCGAAAAACTTGATGATTTCGGCGTTGATATTGAAGTAATAACTGCGCCGGTGTCGTAAACTTTATATATTTAAACGCGAGTGTCGTTTGGCTAACACGGTCGCCCAACTAAATACTAAATACGTCCAATGCTGCTTAACCTCTGTGATCGAACCAGAGTAGTTTATTGAGTATGCTGAGTGATATCTTTCACGGTCCCTAACATAATCTCCTGAAATATGCAACTACAAAAACCAAAGTTTTGTATTTTTTTATGTGGTAGCTCTAAGCTCAGGAGTCACCCTTTGTACTAGCAGTCCGTTATGTCGTTTGTCATGCTGTAATGTCTAGCATTAAGTTTGGTATGGGAGGAAAATATGTTAAAGGTTATGAGGGTTCGGGAGAGTATGGAAAAATGTGACGATTGTAGCAGTCGCTACTTGTATATACGTTTTTCGTTGTAGTAAGTTTTATTCAAGTATCGATTCAGTCTGTACTGTAATAATTTCGAGTACAGTGGCTTAAGGCTGAATCCGAACAAAACCAAAGAAATGCGGATAAATGCAAACACACTTGAACGAACTGCGCTGAATAACCGTGACGTGGAACTGGTAGATAAATTCTGCTACCTCGGTAGCATTATTACCGAAAATGGCGGTGCAGAAGAAGACGTCAGTTCCAGAATAAATAAAGCACGAAGCGCATATGCATGCCTGTTCCGCATATGGAGATCAACGGAGATCTCAACTAACACCAAATTGCGGCTGTTCAACTCCAACGTTAAGGCAGTTCTTTTGTACGGTTGCGAAACATGGAAAGTCACCCAATTCATCACAGGGCGCCTACAAGTCTTCATCAACAGATGCCTGCGTCGTATCCTAAAAATCCGCTGGCAAGATAGAATTTCAAATGAAGAGCTATGGCGCCGTGCCGGCCAAGAAAGGATAGACGACCAAATCAGGCGAAGGAAATGGAATTGGGTTGGCCACACCTTGCGACGCGATAACGAAAACCTAGCCAAACAGGCCCTTGACTGGAACCCGCAAGGATCCCGTCGAGTTGGAAGACCTAGAACAACGTGGAGGAGGACCCTACTAGCAGAGGCCGCAACAACTGGGAGATCCTGGTCAGAGCTGAGAGCTGTCGCGCAAAACAGAGTCCGCTGGAGGGCAACTGTTTCCGCCCTATGTCCCATGAGGGATTAAAGGGGCACAAAGAAGAAGACAGTGTTTTTGGTTACGTCATAATTTGGATTCTCACTACTACTATGAAATACACTTGGGGAATTTAGATTGTCATATCACGTATGTATACACTGTACACAGAAACAATTTTAAAAAAACATAGCCACACAAATATTGTAATATTAAAAATAATTTTGAATAATTGTAATGCCCGATTCCACAGTGAAAGCTTAAACCTCGAAATTGAGTTAAGCTTCCGCTTAAATGTTTTTGGTGTTCCACAGTGGAGGTTTTTCTCTTAAACTGAGCTCAAATATCGCGTTAGCTTAAGCTGCCAAATTTGAGCGCTTAACTTTAAGCCGTGAGGCTTATCGTTGAGAAATGTCAATTTTGTGTGAGAAGTGATTGCTTTGGTTGTTTGATTCTATTCCGGCTTGTTTAAATTAATTAATTTTTGGAGTTGCGATTAATTAAGGACAATGGATGGTGATTTAGATGATATTATTGATGCTACTGATGAAGAATACTATTACATAGTTATTCGTGTATTATTCGTGTAAGGAGATTTCATACCAATTGTAAAAAGAAGAAAACATTCTACTAAAAAGCATGCCGTGCAGAGTGCGGATAAAAGGCTGCAGTGTGCTACTCCAAAGATCGCGACATATTTGCTTTACCGCCCCGCTGAAAATGTACCTCATAGTCTTATAGCAGATGCGACACATCCAACCCAATAATTAATACGGAAAACTTATACCTTTCCGGGGGTGGACGGAAGGAATTTCAGTCAAAATACCAAAAAAGGGGGACATAACGATATGAGAAAACTGTAGAGGCACCTGTCTATTATTTACTTTGGTAGACAAATGCAAGAGAGCCTTATTTTTTTCACAAATTCTTACATACATATAAACATAAACAGTTAAAAATCACATAATTCATTTACCAAGAGCAAAAATTTCACAAAATATGACAACTGACTCGACCACAGTGGCCTACAAAATTCAATGAACTAAGTTTAGCTGAACTGAGCACAAAAACAAACTGTGAAACGATTTCGAATTGAGCTAAAGCTTAAACTAACTGTTCAGGTTCAGCTGAGCGAAAGCTTAAACCGACACTGTGAAACCGGGCATAAGAGTATGAGTTAGAATTTCAAACACGTAGGCAGTTCCTTATAAAAGTTTTTATTATAACAGTTACATAATTTAAAAATAACGGTTAATTTAAAAATATCTCTTTTGTAACTAAAAATATCTTTATAAAATAAAAGTTTTTAATTTAATATGGCAATATACTAAATTTTAATATTGCAATGAAATGAGGGAAGACAATGGAAGCAGTAAACTAAGTCTGACCCATTTCAACGATGAACCCTGAGTTGTTCTATCTAGAAACGAATTACCAGTTTGTAGAGGAAGATTTGCGGGTTAAGGGAATGAGACGAGTGGGCTAATCAGGTGTTGCAGGCATAAGATTGTCGTTGAGGCAAGCGTTTATTTCAGTAGAACAGTAGCACATTTTATCAGTTCTGCTACATTCCTACGCTGGCTCAAAGGTTCACTAGTGGAGCAAACGGCGTCATCACCTATAAGTTTGAGAGCCCCTTTTTGAAAATTATCTAACCACTCTAACGCAGTTTTCGAAGCGCTATCCCAAATGAAAGAGTTGAATTCGAGATGGGTCTAACACAATGGACAGGCGGCGCGGATAAATTAAGTGTATGGGAAACTCTCTCGAAGGCAGCCGTCGTTACCGCCGCTGCCCCGATCTACATGTGCCTTGAGGCGAGGCAAGTTTCATCGGCCGACAGATATTGGCCGCGACATCCGCTGGTCCGAGCTTCGAGTATGAGTTAAATTAAAACTGAATGCCCGGCTTCACATAAGTGTCTTTACCAGCTAAAGTTCAGTTAAAGTTCAGTTCGCGCTTGAAATTGTTGTTGCTCTTTCGGGAGAAGTCAGAAATGCAAAGTCCCACCGGAGTGGCATTCCACTATTCCAATTGATTACTCTGATTTGAGCGAGCTTTTACGCTCAACTTCAGTTCGAGACTAGTTGGGCGAATTGCGGCTTGTATGTACATCCTCAGTTGAAAATGTGGAAATTGTATGCGAACTGAAGTTATTTTAAAGTTCAGTTTGCCAATTTTCTCGAATTTGCGCAGTTCGGCCGTGGTATTAGGGTATTTCTTTAAAGTTTTCAAAAAGCTTTCCGAATACGTAATGCATACATTGCCCCATTTCATTTGAAATATGGTTTGCCTACAAGAACCACTATGAAAACTGAGATGGCATACCTCACTTCAGTATCGCTGAGACATACCAAATCATTGGTGTCTCAGTACAATCGCAGAGGTTCAGGGTTCGATTCCACATCACTGGAATACATTTTTCCACTTCTGTTATCTAGATATTATCCTTTCTAGATATTATCCTTTCTTCCATCAGCACTAGGGTGACCGTAGTGATAAGGGAGAATTTTTTTTAGCGAATTTTGCCAACGGGAACCCCACAAAATGATCAGCCTTTGCAGATTTTTAGATAGCCAAAATTTTAGCACGATTGGAGCACGTTAAACCGTGCCGCTACTCGCTCAAAGTTGGCAAAATCTCCATTTTTTGCTGAACGGCGGAGTTTCAGAGTCATATCTCCAGAACAGTCCATTCTACACCCACGGGTCTTAAATTAAAGGAAATACGGTTCTACATAGTTTGTATTCATATATATTTACCGTTACTTGTCGCCAAAAGGAGCTATAACAGCCTTTGTCACCAAAAACGTGTACCTCTAGGAACAAACTTCGAATATTATTTTTGATAAGTGATGGCGACTAATCTCTATTTTAGTCTTTAATGTTTGTTTAAAGAAAACTCTTATATTTAAGTAAGTACATAATTTATTGAGGAAAGTAAAAAATAGGTTCTCTAAGAAGTTAAATATTACATATAATGATCTATTCTAGAGCTTTGCTTAAGTGGATTTGGAGACATCAGGATACAGCTGTCGGCACCTGCTGACTAGTGGAAGGATATATTGCTTTTGATCCTCATCTTTGGTCAGAAGATTATTGAAATCCGTTATTAATTTGACTGCTCGTTCGGCCATATCATTTACAACCTTCAATGATTGGACGATCCTGTATCCTTCTTTGGAATGAGCATTTTTCGGCCGGCACTGGGAGGATTTTTGAGAAAATCTGTGTTGATATGAAAACGCTCAAAGAAATTCGTTGTCTCCTTAGTAATTAAATTGGACAATCCTGCTTCAACTAGTTGTTTCAATTGTTGTTTTTGAAGCTTTGGATTCATAACTCTAGAATGTTGTGACTCAATCTCGGAGCTCTCATGCAGTTTGTTTGCCATTTCTGATTTTTCTTCATTGGATCAAAGAACGCAAACGCTACCAATTCGGCATTCAAATACCATAAACGGTTAGAAAATTTTGCTAGAACTTGTGATGAATGGCACCTGGTGTTCCAAATCCAAATTCATTACCGTCGAGTGCTCCAACAAACACCATAACCAACTGTAATAGCTCTTTATAGTCAAAGTTTTTTTGCAACTGAAACAATGTCAATCCCGAGAAAAATTATGTAACCTACGGCGTAGTTTTCATAATACTCGAAGTTTGTTCCTAGAGGTACCAGATCACGTTTTTGGCGACAAAGGCTGTTATAGCTCCTTTTGACGACAAGTAACGATAAATATGTATAAACATAAATTATGCAGAACAAAATTACCTTTAATTTAAGAGATTACGCGTGGGTGTAGAATGGACTGTTCTAGAGATATGACTCTGAAACTCCGCCGTTCAGCAAAAAAATGGAGATTTTGCTAACTTTGAGCGAGTAGCGGCACGGTTTAACGTGCTCCAATCGTGCTAAAATTTTGGCTATCTAAAAATCTGCAAAGGCTGATCATTTTGTGGGGTTCCCATTGATAAAATTCCGACATCGATTTCTTACGGTCACCCTAATCAGCACACAATACCTAACTTTTGAGGGTAATTCGTTGTCTCCTCTATGTTGCTATCAGCTGAAAGACCAATAAGCGAGAAAGTCATTAAGATCGATCAACGAAGTACACGTGCGAACTAGACCTTGCTTTTCGGCGCTGGCCTCTAGAACAGTCGATAGTATGAAACACTAACCTCATAGCTTTGACATACATATCGTCATCCCAGATTTGAACGAATTGCTGGAAATGGTGCCTCTAGGACATACTTGTTTGATGACTTTCTGCCGGTATATTACATGTTAAGTTGACCAGTAGACCAGAGATAGAGAGTGTGTTGAAAGGATCCTTTTTTTCTAATTACATAACAGTTCAGATTACTCGACTAAGCTAGTCGATTGTCTCATAATACATATGCTCAAAGCATAAGGCATGTACAATTTATTAATTAATGGGAAAAAATGTCAAAGTATAATCCGATTGCGAATCCTCTTTGTTTTGGTATCAAGAAAACAATTTCCTTCAATCCTTAGAGCCATTATCCTGGAATTCATCCAATACGTAAAATAATTTGACAAATCTCTTAAGCTCCTTTTTTGTCTTGTTTGTCAGGGCGGAGGCATACTTTTAAAGGAACACCAAGTTCATGGGGCTTACTGCTTTAACTAAGTCCCCGAAAAGATAAAACATGTCAAAGCAATAAGGACATTTTACAGCCGTCCCACACCCCCAGAGAGAGAGAGAGACAGACATAGAGAGAGAGTGGCTGCATACACACTAGAATTAAATCAGTATTTGCCCGGGGCCCCCTTTGGCACTGAATGCATTATTCATGGACAAAGCAACAGATTTGATAGGTCACCGAACAATCGCATCGGTAGGGCAGCGCTATGGGGCAATAAGGATCTGATGTGGCAGTAATATCGTAAATGGATTACGCCGTTATATATGTACCGCAATCATAAAAAGGATTCCGAATCTAAGGAACTCGGTGTGTGTTTTCGGGGGCTACAGCCGGGCATCCCCTGACATTAGCTCGTTTAGACGATAAGCCCTTAGACAGGATCTGCTCTCAATGGGAGTCCTTTTTTCTTATTTCTTAATTTATTTAACCTTAAAGTAAGGATCCATTCAAAATGAGACGAAATTTTCGACATTTTGATGGATGACAGGCTTTCAACCGATATGGAAAGAATAAAATCGTCCTGTAATCAATATACGCGACATCCTTTATACATGCGTGTACCTATATCGCTCCTGGCACATCTGCGGCGAGGAGGATTTTCATATATATTGTATGTATGTATTTAATATGGGCAATTGGGAGGAAAGCTATGGAGCTTAATCGATTTATGTGTTTACAGTGCTCTGATACCACCTATAGCAGCTCCATCCTCCATAGCCCCATTCTCAGAATCCTTTGCCGCCTTTGTTGTGCTCAACATCGGGATTTTAATAAACTGCCACCACATGTTTTGACTTCAACGTGAATTTCTGATAAATAGGCCATAACACATTTTTTTTAATTTCCAAAGAGTTATATGTTGTATGAAATACGCGCTTTTTAGTTTGTTTCATAATAATTGCTGTTGAGGGAGTAATGAGATTTCCTTTGTTGAAAAATTTAAAAGTGAGTCCAAGGATAATTGATAAAACCCTATGTAATTTTTTTTATATAGAGAATGTGGTTTGTTAAAAAGACTAGGTACCTGCATCCCTAATAGGATGTTCAGGGTTAATTCGGACGTTGTTGAATTTATTAAGTCAATTAAGGCTCACAAAATCGTATTGGTTGTGTCCAATTTTATTCAATTGTTAACAATGTCAGTTTTTCTATGAAATTCAAATTGTCTTTATTGTTTTAAACTTCATATTGCACCGATAAACATTTTCCGAAATACTAAAACTGTTTGGTTCATATTTAGCTTATGTCATCGACTTGTAATTCTAGAGAATTAAGTATTATTTTTGCTGAAAAGTTTATTGCTGCTTGTTTGAAGCCATTATCATCCAAATTAGAGCAATATATTTGTGTACGGAGGCATATAAATAATAGAGTTTCCCTTCTTATGAAGAAGGCGCACTTCTCAGATGGGCTGAGAAACATTTACCACGACCACGTGGGCTCGGCTGAGACATGAAAACATAAAAAGTTAAGTACCAATAAAAATTGCAAGCGAAACACATAAACAGTCATTAGAGAATAAAGAGACTCCTTTTAAGAAGATCTTTGTTAGTGCTAATATCTTTCCCAGAAACACTTTGTTTGTTTAAATATGTTTGCCCGAAGTGTTTGTCAGCATCAAAATATAATTTGTGTTCACATTAATTTCAAAATCAATTAAGCAGTGTTCAAATTCACACTCCGTCAAACTCTACGTATGTATTTTACTCTTCTTTCATTAGTGCTTTATGAGCTCAAAACTCAATAAACCGGTTCTTGTTCGATTGCCGAGGTCACGTAACATTGGACGGGACTAGTACTTAGTTTGGGGACCGCTTGGAAAAACGGCATTCACATTCTTGCGTGACCCCTCGGTTGATTGCCGAAGAGGCCAACCTCGACTTCACACCGAAAAAACAACAAAACTTAAAACAACTCTGATCGTCAGAACAAACAGTCATTAACTTACCAAAGCGGTATCCCGGGTCTCAAAAACGGAGGCTGGCTCACTGGAAATGAGCGTTCCCATAAGAGCGTTCCAAGCGGACTTGGAGGATTCAGAAGAACGAGGAGGGCACCTGTAATAGAAAATTCGCCCGGGCAGGGACCGTCGTCGACTGCTATGCCATCTTGTATACCTTAGCCCGTCATCCTAGAAAAGAAGATAGGGCAGAACAATCCAAACCTACCTCCATTACCCACTGAAACTCAAATGTCCTTCAAAACTTTATATTTAATTCCATACACTGCTTCCTTCAACATTCAACATGCAATAAATCAAAACTTAATTAATTGAAATATTATCAACTCAAATTTATATTGACAAAATTAGCAAGAGATGTGTGATAAACCAATTGAAAACAAGTTTACGTAACGGTCTGAAAACAAACCCGCCCTGGTACCATGACGTTCATTTTTTTTTACATAAGTCCTTTAAAACTTCCCGGCATTGAGCTTATTCCATGTGGTAACTAGCAGCAATGGTTTTGGGTTTATTTATCTAGGTGACCTTCAGCACCACAATTAACACAGCAAACCTAAGGATAATAAAAATGTACCTGGTCGCCTGTTGATGGGCCTCGGTGCTTGCAGATGCAGGCTTATTCCATCCATACAATAGCGATACAGCCTAAATCGAGCCTTAGTCCTCTCTAGAACATTTCCGCAAGTTTCACGGTCCCTTGCAGAATGCCTTCAGTTCCGAATGTTGAGCATTGCCTCTGCGTTAGCCGGAACAGAGTCTATCCATCTCTTCCTGGGTCTTCTACAGGCTTATTCCCCTAAATTTCTGATGGCATAAGCCGTTTTGGGATTCGATTATCCTCTATCCTGATTACGTGGCCGGTTAGTCTTAGTCTGTTAATTTTAATTAAAGTTGAAAGTTGTAAATCGTCAAAAATTTCATACAACCCATTATTGTATCTCCTTCGCCATATTCCATCCTTTCTGGTTTGACCTATTATGCATCTAAGAACATTTCTCTCAAACCTGTTCACTCGTTCCTCTATGTCCTGGGTCAAAGTCCAAGTCTCGCTGCCATAGCACAGTACTGCTCGTATTACTGTTTTGTAGAGTGAGAGTTTCGTTTTCTTGTGCCCAAATCTTGACTGCAGTATTTGTTTTTGGCCTAAAAGACTCTATTAGCCACTAGTGTTCGTCTGGTTATTTCTGCTTTGTTCTTCGCTTCTTTTTGCATTTGTAGACCCAAGTAGACTGTTCTATCGACTATTTCTAGGTTACGTTCTTCGGTAGTTATATGTCGCCCCATTCTAAATCTTCCTGCTCTAGATTGCTGCATCACCTTCGTTTTTTCTACGTTTATCTTCAGGTCTTTTGCCGCCTCTTTTAATTCGACATAAACTTCTTTCGCCGCCAAAAAGGACTTTCCCACGATGTTCACGTCGATGCACTATTACCCATTTTAGGGCAAGGTAGAAAAGCATTGGGGCCAGTCCATCCCCTTGTCTAAGTTCTTGTCGCGATCTTGCCTTTATTATAATCTCTCAAAAAACGAACAGCTGATATTGTAAAACCAAACACGAGCCTTGCTTCTAAATCCACTCCGAATTTGTCAGATTTTGTAGTCTCTATTTTTCACCCGGGACGAAGCAAGTCGTTTAATGCATTGGGGCGAGCCTCATATGGGCCCTATCTGCACAACTCAAAAGCTCAAGCTTTTACGGACCTTAATTAAATGTTTCAAGACTGGTGACTGTACAAGTACGTCACGCGAACAAGCCAAAAGTTTTCAAAACAGCGTTTCAAAAACGAGCCGAAGCCCAAAAATATTGCGTTGATTTCGTTCCAAAAGAAAGGTCAGGTTGGCGGCTTTCTTTGTTTTCCGTGGTGTAGTGCAGCCCGAAATTCTTCCATGGTGCCCGAGTAAAAATAAAAAATGGGCTTATGACGGCCGAATCACGGTCGCTTGGCTTGGCCGTAGAATTTTTACCCATTTTTAATGGGGGCACATTCGGCCTTTCGACGGCCAAACTTGCCACAACGCAACGGCCAAAAGATTTCAATGGCGAAGAACCAAACTGTATACGCGGGCATTCCACGGGCAAATCTGGGCCAAAAAATAATATGCCCCAAATGTATTGTCGAATTCGTTTTCTGGGAACTTGAACATTTTCGTAATGTACAATGAATGGCCCTTTCGATTTATCCTACAAGATTATCGATGCGAAACAGGAGCGAGCTCACAGTGGCCCCAGTCGGATTGTTGTAAGGGAAGTGTGTAGTGCATGTTGATTTATATTTCAGTGGAAAATATTGTTATTAAATCGCTAGAAGAAAAAAAACAGTGTGTTGATGATGTTTTTCTCAATAAATACGCGGTAAGTTTTGTATCTCTACATACATAGATGATTTTTAAAAAGATTTTTTTTTTAATCGCATTTTGTACAAACGTATACCCGTCGGTATGTGTGTGCGTGTGTGGTGTACGGCCGTACTGTCCTGCAACGAGCCTTCTAATGCCCTTCATATGGCCGACGACTATGTTTAAGGACTTTCGGTGTTCGCTCGTTGAAAGGCCTTATTTTATTTTTACTCCTGCTAGGACATTTTCTTATAGTAGAGCGAATATCCACGTCGCTGCCACTGTACCACCGTCGTATGCCATTAATAGCAACCATACGGCCACCGTACCACCGTCGTATGGCCGTTATTGGTACCGCAAGGCCGTCATTCCACCGTCAGTCCACCCCCCTGCATGGCCGCACTGTCTTGCAACGGGCCTTCTGATGCCCTCCATATGGCCGAGGTCTATAAAAATCACGCCCGTTGTAAGGCCATAATTTATTTTTACTCGAGTGAATAAAGAATATTTTTTGTGCAATCATGTAAGACGAATATAGTCCCGACTTGTTGCACATAAATTTTTTGACTTTGAACAAAAATAATGCATTAATGCAAAGCCATTATTGTGCAAGACGTTTCGTTCGTTTCGATCCCAAGTGGCCTAATATGGCCCCATGTCACCCTCTCCTGTTACCAAAGCTAAAATTACTACTTCGAGTAAGATAAGGCACTTGAGTCAATTGAGGCCATGAGAGATAATTCACTGAAGGACCTAAAGATCACACCTGTCATACCTAAATCAAAATGCTTAGGTTTTATTTCACAATTTCATTCTCTGTACTTTTAACATAAAATATGATAAATATTTCAGAATCCTTACCAAAAGGCAAAAAACCAAAAACATCGATTATCCGGAGATGATAGCACACTCATCTCCTAGGTTAGCTTAACTAACAGAACGCCCCCATCACCCTCCGAAGCTATTAAGACTAAATCTGGCAGGAGTGTGACATGTCCCATCTAGAAATAAGGAATTTTCAACCACACATTAGTCAAACTCATTTAATAGACCAAGGTCCATTGCAATGTGAAGGATTTAATAGAAACTATTTGTCAACACTTTTTCAATTAAGCTATCAAACCACACATCACCACTCCTTCCATACCAAAACTATGCTTTATCAATACAGAAACTAATAGTTCGTCTATTTATTAATTAAAATTCAACAATAAAATCCATAATCTTCATACAATTACAACCCAATTACAGGCAAACAAAATGATTCTATTACCGTCCGTAAAGTAATCAGAGGGATAATGAAAAATTCCACTGCAAACAAAAAAACAACTCCAAAACGACTCCTTTTGCGATTGAATCCTTTTTCATCATTGAGAATTAATTTGAAGCTCGTTCCGCGATGAAAACCATCTACAGGATTCACTGCTAGCAAATAACGATTGATCCATCTAAATTACTCTTTCACTCCATCTGAATATGTACGTTTTACGTCTGTATGTGTGAGTTCGTCAGTTTGAACACCGTGTATTTGTATGGTTGTATATGTATATGGCTGCATTTGTGTTTTTCATAAACAACATTACAGACTGACTAACATCCTGCCTTTAAACTTTATCCAACTAAAGTGAAGCACAACAATCCTCTCTTGTGCTAGATACAAAAAAAATAACATCCAACAAATCCAAACACACACCACCATAAAGCAAAAAGCAGGACGAAAGTCGAAGGATTGACGAATAAATCGTTTCTGAACGAGAGTTTCATGGGCGAAAATCAATTTATCGTTAGTATCGAAATTTTTTTTTTGTTTTTTTTTTTTTTTTTTAAATATATCCGGACAAGGAGTGATTAAGTATTGGCAAAGGCTGCTGCGAGACTGTGGTGTGCATCATAAACCGTAGAAAATTTTTAATTAAGACTTTGGAGGATGAAGAAGTAGAAACATTATTTCGACAGATGTTCTTGCGGAGTTTAACAAGTTTAAAAAAAAATGCTCAAAGATAAATTGCGATATTTGTGGTGAAACAGACTGCCAGAGTGGATTGGTTAGCAGACTAACTTTATTGACCGATCTATTCTCAAAGAAAGAACAATTTTCCATCATGTTGTAGGAAATGAATGCCATGTTCAGTTCAGACGGAGTGTTACATGTTGAGGGAAGTTAAGTTTCACATGAACTTAAAAACATTTGCTCTTTTCAATTTTTCAAGCACATCAACGTTTTTCTTATTCAATATGAGACTTATACGCTATTTGTATTCCTTTGGAAGGACTTTTTCAATGAGACAACATAGTGCGTCGAAAGTGAAGGGATATGCAATTTTATAGCATATCCTTGCATATAATGAACCCTCCCCTCCATCCTAATCTCCTAGTACCACTTTCAAGCTGCTGTAAACTCAAAGTAAAGGTTAGGTAGTAAAACCCAGCGAAAAATACAAAGCGAATATACTAGGTGAGACTGCCTTCAAAAGCCTGCCAGCACAAGAAAGAAATTTCATCGTGACAAAGTCTACCTAGCAGCACCCCGTTGCACAAAAAATGCCGTAACCTGAAAAGAATCTCTGTAAGGATACACTCTTACTTTCCTGCCATTCTAAAGGAAAAACAACGGGAGGTGGGAGTTTGACGCTATTTACATTATCTCAAAGATAGAGAAGGAGATTCCGCCATCATATTGCGTTGCGTTGTGAACTACTTAACGGACTGGCAAATTCCAGAGGAAACAGTCATGTTCAAAAGTCATTCGCCATAAATATGATTAGAGCTTATTCGAATCCTAGATAGAGTGTACAATAGGCAGTCCATTGAAGGACTCCAAACTCAAAGCAATTAAATCTGCGTTTAATGTGGAACTATTCTTCCTTACGGAAATGGTTATGGCAGCCTTTAACAATTACTGTCATTTCCGACGAGAACTGCGAATGGGAAAACTTTATGGTTGATTTGTAAACTCTGCAAGTTGATATTTACGACAAGGAGGATCTTTAACGCTGCCAGAAAGAGTAGTTACTAAGAGTGGTCTATGGATAGCTAATTGATTATACATATAGGGACTGAAAATAAGCCAGGGTATCAAGGACCTTCGAACAAATTCATAAACGATCCGTAAAACGCAGATCGGGAAATCCTGAGTGTAAAAAAAAGGGCCGAGGTCTCTGTCGAACAAACAAAGGAAGAAATTTGAACAGCAAGAGCTACCTGGGGAGAAGTAAATGCTGCGTTTATGATTGCAGCTAAGTGGCCACAAAGAACACGGCATCTATCCCATATTACTACCGGGGGGCTGGAACAAATTACTCAGCAACGTTCCTGTATGAAAGTCCATTGATACGGTCAGAGCTGTATCTCCGTCTCTGTAGTGAGTTGTAGTCAGGCCTGACCCAAAAGGGGGGCAACTGGGACAGGTGTAGATTGAAACTTAAAAACCGCAAAACCCTATACATACTAATCGTCTAGGCGCCCCGAAAATACCTTGAAACTCAAAAAGTCAAACGTAGCAGTAATCTGAGCTGAAACCTATGTTATGCCCATGCTATGCCTCAGTTCTGAACTCGGCAGGAATTGAATCCGCTGATATTTTCTTATATTGGGAGCATAAAATGGTAAGAAAATTCCAGCGGGCTTCAGAGTAGGCCTGATTATCATACAAAGCTTTAAACGTGACTGACCCTTACATATCCATAATTGAGGAAGAGAATATTGAAGATATGTATCATAGATTAGATTGGGACATTTGGCTTACCCTTTAGGAGTCTCCACTAATGAAGTAGTATAAGTAGTAAGATAAAAAAGAAAACGTACACAGCGGGAATTGGACCGGTGGATTATCAAAGCTAGAAAGCTTCTTAAAAAGCTTAGGGCGTTCCCCTTCCCATCCCAGTTCTATATCTTTATTAACCTTGCATGATCGCAGTGGGGAGCACTCCTTTTACGACACAATTCTAGACGAGGAAGGGGAGGAGATAGTCTAGTAGTCTATCTGCTGCCGCTAAAACTTCCAGATCCCCAACTTCCACAGAGATTATCTAGTATCGTAGAGATCCAACTCCCACAGAGCTTAATTTAATTCTTAGTGGCGCCTCTACCGGGTCTCACAGACCCAATTCTTGGAATCACGGATCAGATTCGCCACAGGATCACGTCCAAGATTCAGCGAGCTTCCATTGCAGATTCCCACTAGGTCCACCGGGCGAAAGCTCACCCAAGACACAAACTAACAGCGAAGTTTAAATAATCTCATACAGACGGCGCTCACTCACATCCACACCCGAGCTCAAAACCGATAGCGTCACTGCGACCCGTCGGCATAGCTATACTACTCTGGAGGTCGACTCTTGCCATAATCAACTCACGACGAATGATTTCTAAAGCGGCAAAGCGGCCAGAGAATAGTTACAGCTTAGTAACAAGAATGCCAGGACACGGGAGGGCTTGATTACCAGACAATACAACCGAAATTACCATTTGCGCTAGGGACGGCGAAGGAATGCCCCTGCAAACTTTGCTTAGAACAAGATGCCTCTGCTTTAAATTTTCTCTGTCGTCACCCCGCAATAGCAATGATTTTCTTTTCTTATTCGAAGTCTGAGCAACAAAGGCTAGTCTTTATTTGTATGCGGAAGACTAAATGCTCAGGAAAGGCCCTTTTGTCCTATCGACAATCTATTTTTTCATATAGAGAACAATGTCTGACCCAGAAGTTTTAGCTATAGGATAGTTTTTCCTCAACCCTGCACAGCGTTGTTCCGTTGGCCGTAGTATTAATATTGCAGAATATACCGCCATTTTCATTGTTTTCTCAATTTTTTAACGCAAACGACTTTCCAATCACTGGGTTGTAATGTTGATGTTTGAACACACGAGCTGTCACCTTTCAAGCGAGCTTTTAGTGGTGTCGATGCTATCGGCATTTCATGACTAATTTAAAATTAACGCCATCCGTCGGATAAACGACAGAAACTTTTTTCTTATTAAATATTTTCGAATGGTTTAATATAGAATTGGAAATCTTATTCATGTTATATTTATGTAATGATGGATGTACTTTGCCAAACAAAATAACAATATTAACCTTATAGTTTTGTTTTCGATCAAAAATATTCCATTTTATTTATATTGATGAAAAAACTTTCCGATATTCCGCCAAATAAACTATGATGTTTTCGCGTTCGAAAATCCATTCTTTCCGTTATTTTGTAAATATTTCCAGGTAAACAACAATAAACAAAATAATTCGATGACTTTATCCCCTAACAAGATAAAATAAATTGAAAATGCCCGCATATCTAGCAAGGGGATGAGAGATAAACAGATCTCTCTCTCGGAGGCAGAATCAAAATAACAACAACAAAGCGCCTTTCTTATTCCTAAGATAAAAATTTCAAATTTAAGATATTTTCCCTTTTTTTTTTGTATGACGACCCACGAACGACCTATCCGCCAAAAATAAAATAAAAAAAAAAAACTTTTTTTATTTTTCCTGGCTATACCTTAAGAATTTCTTTTCGCCGAGTTACACTTAAGCCGAGATTTATAGATCAGTGAAAGAAAAAATGTCAACAAATCCTTTGTAAGAAAGGATTTCATGAAAACAGAAACATCTGCTTCTCCCCTCCAACGATAAATCCATGTAAAGTACTATTTGTATGTCTATATGTGTAGAGGATATCAAAGTAAATCCCTGGGTA
Organism: Thereva unica; assembly: GCA_949987705.1. Classification (NCBI taxonomy): domain Eukaryota; kingdom Metazoa; phylum Arthropoda; class Insecta; order Diptera; family Therevidae; genus Thereva; species Thereva unica. Next base: position 1,550 of record CATLJY010000495.1, on the reverse strand, counting down.
GAAATGCCCCAAATCAGAAGTAATCCTCCACAGGATATATCCAAAAACTCAAACAAAGTTACGTAAGTCTAATTACTCAACAGCGTCATGGTGGTAGTGGCAGTGGTGCCAGTGGTGGTAATGGGTGGTGGGCAACCGCCATCAGAATTGTCAGAGGGGAAGTCCTCTCTATCTCGTACCGGGGGCTTAGTCCTTCCATTTTCTAAGTACATACAGTGCGTGGTTAGTTTTTGTGGATCTTTGGACTGAAGCTGTACGGGACACAGATGGAACCCAAACCCGAGCTGCCGAAGATTGACTATGCTTTCAACGCCATAGGTGTTCTCAGCATGAGCTAAAGCCAACACTTTTGGACTGAACTGAACGGAAAAGGCATGGAGGAGTTGCCATCGCCCCGACAACGACGAAGACCGTTCTGGCTGAGTGTCAGACATCCTTGATACCCTGCTTGAGAAAATGACAGAGGTCGGCCGTACTTAATCTGAGACTTATTCAATTTGACATTTTCTTCGGTATCTATGCAAAAACGTATGACAACCAAATCGCCCGGGTGGATTTTCCCTTTCTTGGGAAGGGTTGATTGCTGCGGACATTAATGCTAAGACCCCGGCTTCAACCATTTCCTTCACACCTTTTTACCCAAAAAGTTTCGATTGGTGTGCAAAGCTCTTTCTTTAGGGAAATAATCTTTCCAGGGAAATTTATTATTCCTTGCGGTGAATTGGTGTCCTTTGCGGGTGTAGGTGACCCTTTAAATTTCAAACTTTTCTCGGGCTGTATTCCGGGGGAAAAAAAGGCAAATGGAGAAAATCAGGAGGTTTTTTTCGGGTTTGAATTCAGCCCCATTTCGATTGCCTGTGGTAATTTGTAAATTTTTTGGTTGTTTTCTTTTTCTTTTCATTTATTTGAATTGTGGAGTGAATTATTGATTTTCAAATCTTAAGAGGATTATAGGTTGGTTATAGGGATTTTCATAAGGGATGTTGAGAATACCCGAACTGATCATAGGATTTGCTCAAGTAATTTCTACATATAAATTGCAGCAAATGAAATTTGGCCAGTACTAATCTTCATTGCATTTTTGTATGGTATTACGGCCTATCATATTGTCCGCGCTTTACCTAATCTTCATTAAAAACCTTCTATCAATCCACTCTAATCAAATTCACAGCTTTGTTAATGACGTCAATCTGCGTTACTCTGCAATTAAATGTTTTATGTTTTTCCAATTGCTTTTTTTCTTCTTCGAGCGGTTAAATAAGAAAATTCCCCACTCAAATATGAACAACACACACCACACACTTCACATACAACAAACTGCATCGGTAATATTTAAGTAGGGTTAATCGAGCAAACGATTGTGCATAGCGAAAACAATCAAGTTGCCATAAAGTACATTCAACCTTTGGCTCAAATTCGAGTGCCCATGTGTAAAGCTCAGTTCTTGGCAATTAAAATCGTTTGGTGAAGTTTGTTCCTCATGAGGCCGTATGTGATCCTTTTTCAAAATAGTTAAACCTCTACGGCCATCATATGCCCCTTAAAGAGGA
>CATLJY010000494.1:0-56083 GCA_949987705.1 Thereva unica | reverse complement strand
AAAAACCAAAGTGGCTCCTATAAAACATATTTCTTTAGCCCGACTTGAATTATGTGGAGCCGTTTTGTTAGCTCGCTTATTCACTATGATAAAGAAGGCACTGAGATTTAACAGAATTAATCTAACCTTATGGTGTGATTCAACTATTGTCCTGTCATGGATACAAGCTCACCCGTCAAGATGAAAACCTTTCATCGCTAACCGTGTGTCAGAGGTCCAATGTATGGTAGATTGTGCCACTTGGAGGTTTGTAGCATCAGACGACAATCCAGCAGATTGCGCAACTCGGGCTTCTATTCACCAAGTGAACTAGAAGAGCATTCGTTGTGGTGGAACGGACCAAACTGGCTAAGGAGAATTATTGGCCCACATCAAGGGCGATCGAAAAAACACAATTAGAAGAAAGAAAGAATGTTAAGGTCTATCTCTCCATGTTTAGAATTACGACATTTTTATTTGTTTTTTATTTTGTTTATACATTTATACGTTTTATTAACTTATAGTTCGTAAGCCTTTCTAAAACTTGTAAAAAAGAATTTTGTAAGCCTTCCTAAAGCTTTTGCTTGAAGTTTTTTTTTGTAAGCATTGTGTGCGAGCTTGGGCAGTTGGTCCAGAGACGCGGTGAATAAAGGAAGAAACAAAAACGCTGTTTTATTTTAATTTGCTCCGACCGGCTAGTTTTTCAGAAAACGCATTGGAACGCTGCAAGTGAAGCACAGCCTTCACTTCGGGAAACCGATACAAACAAATTGTCGCTGCAAGTAAAACAAGCCTTCACTTCGGCCAGTTATTAAACGTTTGGCTTTATTTTATTCTGCAAGTGAAGCAAGCCTTCGCTTCGGCAAGTTAGTTGAACATTTGGTCCTTCATACCGGATAGAACCGCGCGAGATTGGTGATCGTTTGATTGAGGTTTGCTGTAGTAACCTGAAAAGTACGCTAAATTCTCATTTGGCAAAAGTGGATTGTGTAATTGTACGATTGAATGGGCTGTGACTCATCCTGAACATTGGAATTAACTGGAATTAACTGTTTGAGTGTATGTATTGTTCCATACAATACATAGAAATATCACACTGCAATTGAGCAACAGGGTGGAACGACAACAAAGTTTAATCTTTGCATTTTATTAAATTAATTAGAATTCACTTACTTACAATTTTCTTTTAGTTTTAAAATGAACAGCACAAAGATAAAACATAAATTAAAAATAATTAGAGGCAGCTTGTCACGATTATCAAATGCGTTTAATTTGTTTGATGAAAATACCTCCCGAGAGGAAGTAGAGGTTAGGTTGACCAAGTTAGAAGAAACTTTAAGGGATTTCAATCACTTCCTAATCGAAATTGAAAGCGTAGAGGAAACTAGTGAAGACTTTGATGAAGATGCTATTAGAGAAGAAATTGAAAATAAATACGTTACCATCAAGGCAAAATATGTGCAGTTATCAAGGAGAATTAGCGAGAAAAGCATGCAAGAGTCTAGTAGCACACTGTTACCACAGGATGATTCCGTAATGACGGCTATTCAGGCACTTGCGGTTCATCAGACAAGTCTGACAAAGGCGATTGAAAGTTTAACGACTCATACCGGTAACATTTCAACGTCAACTATGGCACAGCCAATTATGGCAAGTGATGTTAAACTTCCGAGGATCAATTTACCCGTTTTTTGGGAAGTTATGAAGAATGGCCGACGTTTTTTGACTTATTTAATACCATGATCCATTCAAATGCATCGCTTTCTGGAGCACAGAAACTTCAATATTTAAAGAGCAGTTTAAAGGGTGACGCAGCTTCCTTACTGAAGAACCTAAACATAGGTGATGCAAACTATGAAGAGGCTTGGCAGTCTTTAATTCAGAGATTTAACAAAGAAGGATGCATCATTGAAGCACATCTTAAAAATCTTCTTGAACAACCATCCATATTAAAGGTTACAGTTGTAGAATTAAGGAAATTTCTTGCAACCACAAATGATGCAATTAATGGTCTGCGTGCATTAAAGCTTCCAGTAAATCATTGGGATACAATTTTGATTCATTTACTATTAAGTAAATTAGATACTGACATCAAAAGGTTGTGGCATCGTGAAGTCAAAGAAGAAACACGACCAGAATTGAAAAGATTTATGAAATTTGTAGAGGACTACTTATTTGAGATGGAAATGTTAAGGAAACAAAAGCAATCAGTTGCTACATTTGCTCCTCAGCAAAAACGGGTTCTAACAGCGGCAGTGTCGTCTTGTTGTTTATGTAAGGGACAACATCCATTGAATAGATGTCCCCAATTCATCGCAATGAATGTAGAGAAGCGTCGAGAATGTGTACTTTCCAAGTCGTTATGTTTTAATTGTTTAGGAACTGGACATCAGAGAGTCGATTGTAAATCCTCGCGATGTCGATTATGCCAATCGAAACATCATTCCTTAATACACATGGATTCAGAGAGTTCACAACAAAAAGCGCCACCAAGAGAAATGAACGCAACAACACTAACATCTCAAATGCCCTCGAAACCACAGGATACGCTATTACCAACAGCATTAGTCCTCGTCCGGGATATCACAGGTCAGGAACAATATTGTAGAATGATTTTAGACTCAGGATCGCAAACTACGCTTATATCTGAAGCATGCATACAGCGATTACGGTTACAACGAACACAGGCGAGGATTCACATAAATAGTATTGGTTCCGCCTACACACGTGGTAAGGTAAACTTACAAATACGTTCGCGATTCAACGAAGAAACAGTGATGGCAACAGCATTAATATTGAATTCATTAACAGGAGTTATGCCGACATCGGAAATACCTTTAAAGAACGATGACAGTTTTTTGAATCTCAATCTTGCCGATCCAGAATTTAACCGCCCAGGGCGTATTAATATTATATTGGGAGCAGATTTATTCTTTGAAGTTATAAGGGATGGAAAAATCAGGAATTCTGCAAATATGTTAATTGCTCAAAATTCAATCTTTGGCTGGATTGTTGGAGGAAGATATTCACCATCGAGTAGCCAGGCAATTCATTCGTTGCATACATGTATAGATATTAACCAGCAATTGCGTAAGTTCTGGGAGTTGGAAGAGATGAAGACGATAGTACTTACAGCAGAAGAGAGGAAATGTGAGGAACATTTTTGTGCAACCCATAAACGAGTCGACAGTGGTAAATACAAGGTTAAACTACCATTTAAAGAAGATAACTTAGTCTTGGGTGGCTCACGACAGTTCGCTATAAAGAGGCTAATGGCGGTAGAACGGAGATTTGCTTCAAATCATCAGCTATATCAGCAATATACAACATTTATGGCAGAATATGAATCATTAGGGCACATGGGAATGGTACCAGAAGATCAGATGTCTGAGGGAAATTATTACATGCCACACCATGCTGTAGCTAAACCTAAAAGCACGACAACGAAGCTTCGTGTTGTTTTTGATGCGTCGTGCAAGACAACCTCAGGTATCGCATTGAATGATAAATTAATGGCAGGTGCTATTGTACAGTCTGATATTTTTACACTTTTAATCCGTTTTCGAAAACATAGAATTGCATTCATTGCAGATATTGCCAAGATGTATAGGCAAATTTGGATACATGATTTAGACACACCTTATCAACGGATTGTTTGGAGACAAAATCCCAAGGAACCAATAAGGGACTATGAACTACTGACGGTCACATATGGTACAACCTCAGCGCCTTTTTTGGCGACGCGAACATTAAGTCAATTAGCAAATGATGAAGCACGTAATTACCCATTGGCGGCAGAAGTATTAAAATCGGATTTCTACATTGACGATTTAATATCTGGAGCAGAAACATTAGAAGAAGCCAGAACAATAAAAAATTAATTAACTAATATGCTCGAATAAGCTGGGTTCGTCCTTAGAAAATGGTCATCCAATTCATCAGAGTTGTTACAAGAGACACCAACAGATCATCAAGAACAGTCTAAACTACTAAATTTTGATAAAATCAGTTCAGTGAGCACACTTGGACTTAAATGGGACACGATATAGGATTGCTTTGTATTCAATGTACAAGTGGAGGAGATAGATAGACCGACAAAGCGTCAGATTTTATCACAAATAGCAAAAATCTATGATCCATTGGGTTGGTTATCACCTTGTGTTATACGAGCAAAAATGATTATTCAACAACTATGGATGACTGGAGTAGACTGGGATGATCCTATATCAGAAGACGTACTACATCATTGGAAGCAATTTAAGAATTCTTTGCATCAATTGGAAGGTTTGAAAATACCTCGTTGGCTATCTTGTGAAGGAGACATAATACATGCTTTGCTGATGCATCTGAGCGTGCATATGGAGCAGCTATATATATATATATATATATATATATATATATATATATATATATATATATATATATATACCTATAAGAATACAGAATTTCTTTCGAGTCATCTGGTTGCTGCGAAAACTAAGGTTTCGCCGATTAAACAACTTTCAATTCCACGCCTAGAGCTATGTGCAGCACACCTCTTGGTCAACTTAATTAAACGGGTCAGAGATTCCCTTAAACTATCCGACATACCATGTTACGGGTGGACAGATTCAACAGTTGTTTTGGGTTGGCTAGCTGATCATCCACGACGGTGGACCACATTTGTAAGAAATCGCACAGCAGAAATTTTAGACGTCCTTCCAATGAACCATTGGCGACATATTACTTCAAAGAACAATTCTGCGGATCACGCATCACGTGGGCTCACAGCAGCGGAATTAGTCAATTGTGTTTTGTGGTGGCAGGGGCCGAATCTACAACAGCCAATAGGATTCTGTCCTGATTACAAGCGGGAGCCTATGGACGAGATCGTAATCAACTCTGAGGCACGGAAAATGGTTTTTCTTACTCAAGCAAGGTTAAAGGAAGACAACTTAATGTGTAGATATTCAACATTGACGAGACTAAAGCGAATTCTCAGTTATTGCCTACGCTTTCGGTATAATTGTAAAGTAAATAAGAGTGAACGTGAAACTGGATTTCTATCTACGCAAGAACTTAATCACGCCTTTAAACTCTTAATTAAGAAGGCCCAACTGGATACATTTCAAGACGAAATTGACCTGTTAAAGACGGCAAATCAGTTGAAACCAAAGAGTCAATTAGCTTCGCTAAATCCATTCCTTGATCCAGATGGTTTATTACGAGTTGGGGGCAGGATAGACCAAGCTGATTTACCTTATGAACTCAAACACCCAATTATATTGCCCAAATTGAATCACTTAACCCGACTGATAATAGCCGATCTACACATACGATATCTGCATGCAGGACAGAGGCAGCTACTACATATGCTTAATTCAAGATATTGTATATTAGGAGTTCGTCAACTGGTCAAACGTTGTGTTTATAAATGTGTCACATGTGCTCGGTTTAAGGGAAAATCGTACAATCAACAAATGGGCAATTTACCAACTCATCGCCTTCAACCAGGATTTGCATTCGCAAATACAGGAGTCGACTATGCTGGTCCAATAATGATCGTGGAAAGGAAGAGGAGCAAAAACATACAAAGCATATATTGCCTTATTCATATGTTTGACAACCCGGGCAATACATTTAGAGCTCTGTGGAGATTTATCAACAGAATCATTTATAGCTGCTTTAAGGAGATTTGTTTCAAGACGGGGACTCTGTTCCCATATATGTATTCAGTGACAACGGAAGCAACTTTGTTGGAGCAGAAAGGCATTTTGGTGAATTGAAGCAGTTACTCCAGTCCCCAAGGCATGCTGAGAGAATCGTAAATTTTTTAAGCGATCACCAAATACAATGGCACTTTATACCCCCCGCAGCACCACATTTTGGTGGTTTATGGGAGGCGGGGGTAAAGTCCATGAAAACGCATCTTCGACGAGTGCTGGGTAATTCGCTCCTGACCTTTGAAGAATACAACACAGTGCTTTGTCAAGTGGAAGCTTGCCTAAACTCTAGGCCGCTACTAACTCTATCAACCGATATAAAGGAGGTGGATTATCTCACACCAGGCCACTTTTTAATTGGTCGACCTTTAACACAAGTACCTCAGGAAAATTTTAAGGAGCATAAAATCAATCGACTTAACCGATGGCAATACATACAGAGGCTTATTCAAGATTTCTGGAAGAGGTGGTCTATGGAATATGTCACTCAACTTCAGCAGCGGTCACGATGGCGCACTCAATCCGTCAACCCTAAGATAGGCGACATCGTGTTATTAAAGGATGAGAATCTACCTCCATGTCGATGGTCCATGGGGAGAATCACTCAACTTCATCCAGGTGGTGATAATTTGGTTCGAGTTGTTACCGTCCAGACAGCAACGGGAGTGTTCAAGAGACCAATCATCAAACTGTGCCTACTACCAACAGAGGCTGACGAATGATTTATTATTGAATTGAAAGGTTAACCCTTCAAGGCCGGCGAAATATTTAGAATTACGACATTTTTATTTGTTTTTTATTTTGTTTATACATTTATACGTTTTATTAACTTATAGTTCGTAAGCCTTTCTAAAGCTTGTAAAAATGAATTTTGTAAGCCTTCCTAAAGCTTTTGCTTGAAGTTTTTTTTGTAAGCATTGTGTGCGAGCTTGGGCAGTTGGTCCAGAGACGCGGTGAATAAAGGAAGAAACAAAAACGCTGTTTTATTTTAATTTGCTCCGACCGGCTAGTTTTTCAGAAAACGCATTGGAACGCTGCAAGTGAAGCACAGCCTTCACTTCGGGAAACCGATACAAACAAATTATCGCTGCAAGTAAATCAAGCCTTCACTTCGGCCAGTTATTAAACGTTTGGCTTAAATTTATTCTGCAAGTGAAGCAAGCCTTCGCTTCGGCAAGTTAGTTGAACACTCCATATCAACCAAATCAAATACAACAAAATCAATATCTATAAAAATCTCGTGTCACAGTGTTTGTTACTGTACTCCTCCGAAACGGGTTGACCGATTTGCATGAAATTTTTTGTGTATATTTGGTAGGTCTGAGAATAGGTCGTAGGCTATTTTTTATACCTTTAACCAAAAAAACAGCTGCAAAATCCAAACAAAAATGGTAATTTTAGGAATTTTCACTTCATTTTAGTTTCAATAGCTTCATGGCCTACCTATTGTTTGACAAATGTAAAATTGTCATTAAATTGAATCATTACATTTAATGAAAATTTCAAATTTACGCAGCTGTCAAACAATAGGTAGGCCATGACGCTATTGAAACTAAAATGATCCATGGCGGCCGTCTCAAGAGGGCGGTGTACCACTTTCTTCACAACCACCTCGACATGGGTATCAAATGAAAGGCTATGTTAAGTAGAATATAATAAGCAATGTAGTATACAAAATATATCTTTAGATCCATGGCGGCCGTCTCAAGAGGGCGGGGTATCACTTTCTTCACAACCACCTCGACATGGGTATCAAATGAAAGGGTATGATAAGTAGAATACAATAAGCAATGTAGTATACAAAATATATCTTTAGATCCATGGCGGCCGTCTCAAGAGGCCGGATTACCACTTACTTCACAACCACCTCAACATGGGTATCAAATGAAAGGGTATGTTAAGGAGAATACAATAAGCAATGTAGTATACAAAATATATCTTTAGATCCATGGCGGCCGTCTCAAGAGGGCGTGGTACCACTTTCTTTACAACTACCTCGACATGGGTATCAAATGAAAGGGTATGATACATAGAATACAATAAGCAATGTAGTATTAGTATACCAAATATAACTTTAGATCCATGGCGGCCGTCTCAAGAGGCCGAATTACCACTTTCTTCACAACCACCTCGACATGGGTATCAAATGAAAGGGTATGATAAGTAGAATACAATAAGCAATGTAGTATACAAAATATATCTTTAGATCCATGGCGGCCGTCTAAAGAGGCCGGATTACCACTTTCTTCACAATCCCCTCAACATGGGTATCAAATGAAAGGGTATGATAAGTAGAATACAATAAGCAATGTAGTAGACTCAATATACCGATTCATGGCGGCCGACGCAAGACCCATGTTCTTTGAGGCATTTCATCTGTGTAAAATTCATATCTCGTAAAATATTAAGTCAATGGATGGTTTTTATTGTTTACTATTGACTTATGGGTGCAGCGTAGGCGCACCTCAATCCGCGATCGCGCAAAATTGCCGAATTGCCCTTTTTGTCATAATTAAAGGTAATTTAGGCGATCAGCAATTGTGCACGCGTAATTGATTATTGCAATCGATTTGCAATTCGAAATGAGGGCGATCCATGCACTCTTAGTGGAAAATCCAAATAATGTTTCCGGTGTCAGGTAGCGAAACACGACCTCCAACTCTCAACATTCCATCCTTGTCGATGAAAGGCATCAAACCGTTTAATTTTCCCTTTACGATTTTTTTCAAATCAAAAAAACACAGTCAGTCTTGAGGTCAAAATTATCACCGCCGGATGGATTAGCGCCGCGCCGCGTCTGTTATCAATAATTATTCACTTTTCCTTTTGTATATAAAGTTTTATTAAATTTGTGCAATAAAGTTCTTGTCGTATCAATAATTATTCATTTTCCAATTGTTATATAAAGTTTTATAAATTTGTTTAATAAAGTTCTTATTGTTTTGGTTAACCTAAGCATTTCATTACAAAATCCCAGTAATTATTTCATGGTCCTTCGAGCCGGATTCTGGTAAATATCAGTGCGAAGTGTTTGTGACTTTTAACAATAATTGTGATTTTCAACAAGTTGAAAACTTTACCAATCATCAAGAGCAACTTTACTATCAGCCCAGTACATCCCGAGGAGAAGAGCTTCAACGTTTAACTTCAACCGTTGAACAAATTGTAAGTACCTATCCCTTTTCTTTTTTTTTACTATGATTGAAAATAACTAAGTGTATTGTGTGTCCCTGAATCACAAATGTGTATCCCTGAATTGTGAAGTATATCAAAAAAAGTCATTATCCACGGTATCTAGGTACCAATCAAGTTGAGTGTAATCTAAATTTATTGCGGTCGCGTAAACAAAGAAATGGAAGGAACAAGCTCTAACGCAAACCCTGACTACGATAAGGCACCTTCAGTTCATGCGCTTTTACAACTCCAAATATCTTTAATGGAGCAAATGAACAAATTTGTCAGGAACACGAGGAAAACCGCGCTAATTAAGAGAACACACGGTTATTATCTCGGGTGTGTCAATGGCTTGCATGACCTGTGGGGAAAGTTCTCCGCTACTGATCGATCCTTGACCTCACTAAGAACTGATCAAGACGATGAGGCACCATATTTCAAGGAAAATCATTACGATCAGTACGAAGAACTCTTTTTCGACTTCAAAGGTGAGCTAGTTGAGAAATTGAGCACCTTTGAAAAAGATCATAAGGAAAGTGGTGAACAGAATCCCACAAGGACAAATCCCTCGACTCCCGCTGTACAATTGCCAACCATAACGCTACCTAAATTCTCGGGCAATTATGCTGACTGGGTTAGTTTCCGGGATTTGTTTAATTCACTCATCGATTCCAACGAATCTCTAGCCAGTGTGCAAAAATTATATTACCTTAAAGCAAACATAGTGGGAAATGCGGCCAAGGTTATCCGACAGTATAATAATACCAATGAAAATTATAAAACGGCGTGGCGCGCATTAACCGACAGATATGAAAACAAACGTGTGCTCATATCAACTCAACTACGGGCATTGACTTCGCAGACCAAAATAAACAGTGAATCAGCTAACGCAATTGAGGCAATGATCGACACTACGACCGAATGTTTGGCGTCGCTAGGTAACCTGGAAGTATCTGTTGTTGAATGGGGCCCTCTTTTGATTCATTTACTGACACAAAAGCTCCCTCCAGAGACGCATAAGGCATGGGAGGAGAAAATCTCAAACCAAAGCGATTACCCAACATGGGAAATGCTGAAAGGCTTTCTAGAAACTATACCTTTTCAACTTCATATTGGCACTAAACAAATTCAAATTGGGACTAAACAATTTCAAATTGGGACTAAACAGTTTCAAATTGGGACTAAACAATTTCAAATTGGGACTAAACAGTGTCAAATTGGGACTAAACAATTTCGAATTGGGACTAAACAATTTCAAATTGGGACTTATGTATGGGTTGAGTTCATCATGAAATTAAGAAGAGTGCTTTTAATAAGCCAGAGGTCAAGGACTTTGTTAGCCATTGTCTAAGAAATGCTCAAAATATGTATCAGACAAATGTTGTATTAGTTATTGATAATGCGCCTTGTCATGACTTTTCATGCCTATCGGAGAAGTGTTTCTGGAAAATGAATTTGTTGGTCATAGATTAGACCCTATAGTCCAATGTTTAATACTATCGAGCACCCTTGGTCAAGCTAACGTTAAAAGAGAATTAGCAATACAAATGCCACAAACTCTAACTGGTTAAGACAGGGTTATTATGACTCAAGCCGAATATCGTTTACGATAGTAACAAACCATCTTAATTAATGATATAAGAAATCAAACAGATTTGAACTGCACAAAATAAAGGTTCATAAAAGTTCAAAGGTTCATACCCGATGCATTAAATATGATTGATGCTCGTTTTCAAATAATGTTTTTTATTGTTATCTATGTTTATATTTATTCCAACCTTAATAAAAATAGTTAATACTTTAATCTTTGCTGATAGTAGTTAATTTATTACTTCAAATTGTTTGGTCGCAATTTGAAATTGTTTGTTCCCAATCTGAATTTGTTTAGTCTCAATTTGAAATTGTTTATTCCCAATTTGAAATTGTTTAGTCCCAATTTGAAATTGTTTAGTCCCAATTTGTAATTGTTTAGTCCCAATTTGAAGTTGAAAAGGTATAAATTCCGCACACTGGAAGCTCTAAGTGAAGTGCGAACGAAAGAAAATCCTCCACATAAAAAGCAAGAAAAGGGTAATGTCAACATACAAAGTTTCTATGTAGGTCAAATAACATGCAAGGTATGTCAGGAAAAACATTCGGTTCGATCTTGCAAAAGCTTTTTAAACAGCTTAGGAGAATTTCACTCGGTCAAAAAATGTCTCAGCAAATCTAGATGTGGTAAATGCCGAGGAAAACACCACACATTACTGCATCTTCCAACAATAAACGAACAGGAACCGAGTTCTAGCACGCAGTCGGCCAAGGCTAAATTCGAACATAGGTCTGAAAGTGAAGCAACTTCAGAAGGCTTTACCAGGGTCGCTGCTCATTTTATTAACGAGAACCACCCGGTTATGTTGGCCACAGCTGAAATAGAAATGGAGGGTCCTGATGGAATTGTTAAGGGGCGTGCATTAATTGACCCTGGCTCCCAAGTAACATTCATTACCTCTTCCATTGTATCGCAACTGAATTTAGAAACCGAACTCGCTCCGATCGTAGTCACAGGTGTTGAAGAGAAGGAAATCACCAGAGCAACGCGAGCTGCCAATTTAACGATTCTTTCAACGAAGTTCCCTTCTAGAGTTCCGACATCAGCTTTTGTTTTAGAAACGTTGTTCCGTCAGTGCCACTTACCAAATTTTCCTGGGATCACTTGGAAAACTTAGACCTCGCAGATCCAAACTTCGATGTACCAGCAAGGGTAGATATGATCATCGGGGCTGACATTTATCCACTTATCATATGTGATGGTCTAAGAAAGGGTCCGCACGGTACCCCTGTAGCACAGAACACCATATTTGGTTGGATCTTAACAGGAAAAGCTTCTTCGACCACGAAAGGAACTCCGAAGGTAAGGTCCTATAACATCACCTGTTCCCTGGATGATCAGCTTAAGAAGTTTTGGGAAATTGAAGAAGTCTCACCACCACAGAAAACTTCTACAGATGATCAGCGATGTGAAGAAATTTACAAAACCACACATCGTCACAACCCCGATGGATCTTATGTAGTTCGTTTACCTTTCAAGGAAAATGGTCCAGAACTCGGGGAATCCAGGCTAATTGCATTAAAACGCTATCTTTCCACCGAAAAAATAACGAAAGGAAGGAAGTACTCAAGGAGTACAATAAGGTATTAAAGGAGTATATCACATCTGGGCATATGGTGGAAGTGCCAACATCTACTAATCACACGCTTAATCACACGTATTATCTCCCGCATCATGCAGTAATAAAGCCCTCAAGCACGACGACAAAGTTAAGGGTAGTTTTCGACGCCTCATGCAAATCGTCAAATGGGAAATCGTTGAATGATAACCTTCTAGTGGGCCCCACGTTACAACATGACAATACGCTTATTATTTTAAAATGGAGACTCCACAGATACGTTTTCACTGCCGACATTCCCAGCAGGCAAAATGAGCTCACAAAACCAGAAATTTGTCTTACAACTCACAATGAGCTCAACATGATGAAAATATGACATCCCAAATGCAAAAAAAAATTAAACCAGTTGTGAGAAAATAATGAGATCATAATGAGAGGAAAGTGAGAAAGAAACCGAAATTGAATGTCCCACTTAATGTTCATTGATTGGAAGGTTGTTATGAGCTAATTATGAGCTGTTCCGGCGACACTGAAAATAAAAACCAAGGAACAAGGGATCAATGAATAGAAACACCAATTTCACAATATCTTTTAATTTTATTCAAATAAACAAACAAATTACATAAATCTACAAAAAATATATACAAACAAAAACACACAAGTTCAAGGACAGCACTACACAAAAAACAACAACAAATTCATACCTGAAAACAGAAAAAGGGTTATTAGAATACAAAATATTAAATCTACAAGTACTTACCTTTTTTAGACGTTGAAAACAATCCAAGGCGCTGAAAACACCAACAAGAAATCCACCAGAAAATCAATTCCATGAAGATGCCGAAATGCCGTCGGCAAATCGACATTCTGTAAATAAAAAAAGATTACAAAAAATCCAAAACAGGTTCCACAAATTACTCACCTGACAACCCCAATGGAGTGATCGCGGGCTCCTCCTAATTTATTCCCCCACTAAAACCTGAAAATATAACTAAAATTAATACATAAACTAAAAAAAACAAGGACAAAAATACTTACCAGAAAGGCGCCTCCATTTGACATCAGCAAGATAAACAAGAACAGCTGATCGGACATCGCACGCAAATCTAGTACATAAACCCGAAATTATGTACTTCGAGAACGAAGCCCCCTGCCAAAGGATAGCCGCAGCTATTGTTCGAGCAGAAATAAATACCGACGCACAGACGGCGTTAAATCAGATTGCTTTTAATCTTTCTAGAGTGTTGAACTAGAAGATAAAATCTGTATTGAGGTTTTAGCAATAAAGCAATTTCAAAGCCTAAGTATCGAACTTAGCATTCGGAAAAGACAGAATTGAGGTCTTTTCCCAGTAAAGCCCGAATTAAAGACAGTTTTGAAGTCTTTAATACAGCAGTAACTTAATCACCAGAATTGATTTCAGCAGTTACTCTAACCAACCAGAGAGTTTGCGAAGAAACAAGGCAAAGCAGTCCAGCAACCAGGGCAGCAAGCAGCAACCAGGCAGCAAGCAGCAAACAAATCCCAAGCGATTCCCAAGAAACGAAACCAGAGTGCAGCAACACAAAGGTTATTCCTGGCTGTTCTAATTGCAGAACACATCAGGCGAAACATCAATCGTCATCTGACAGATAGGTGGCGTTATCAATTTAAGCTATCAGAGCAAGCAATATTTTGGTAATTCTTATTTACAAAACAAATAAAGAATAATTTACGAATTTTCAAGTAATAAATCACGAATTAATAACAAATTGAAGATTGAATTAAAATATTTTTGGCAGTTTGTAAATCTAAGGTTGAATTTTATTGAATTTATGTTTGAGAAAATCTAATAATTGATTGCAAATAAATAGTAATTTGATTAGTGGAAAAAGTTATCTTTTTATTGAATCACACCCTTCCGGCACCTTTTTATTGAGTCAGAAATTAAATTGCTAATTCTGAACATGAGCAATTGGTTTGATAACAATTTTTAAGACGGAATCATCGAATTTTCGGATGAGGAATAATCAAATCGAATGAGAAATGAAGTTGATAATTTGGGCGACTTATCTGAATAATTTGACGATAATGATGATATCAATATTAGAGTAGGAGATGCAATCGCGGGAATTGGAAGTTGGGCTAACAAATTTGGTATCGGTAGAAATGGAATAACTGATTTACTTAGTGTTCTGAACAAACTACTTCCTAGTAAAGTTCCAACTGAAGGAAGAACCGTTCTGATGACACCAAAATCAGTAGAAGTGACGAACATCGATGAAGAATGCAAATATTGGCAGCAAGATGTTACAGTTTGTCTTAAGAAGGCGTTTTTAAATTTACAAAAAGATAATGGCATTTTGTTAAACGTTAATGTCGATGGTTTGCCAATTTTTAATAGCTCAACTGAGCAATTCTGGCCAATACTTGCGAATGTCGAAGGGATTATAAAGGAACCTTTCGTAATTGGAATTTACAACGGTGGAACGAATTGCGTTCACGGTTCACGAAAACGTGGACAAAAGTCTAAATACTGATGAATTTGGACGAAATTCGGTATTATAGGGTAATCGAGCTCACTGATCACGAATTTAATATCAAAACTGAAAATTCAAAATGGCGAATCCAATACGGCGGACATTATTTTTAAAACATTGTAGAAATAAACTCAAAACTTGTATCTAGATGTTTTTGGGCATGCCGATTACGAATTTGGTGTCAAAATTTGGAAAGTCAAAATGGCGGATCCAATATGGCCGACATAATTTTTCAAAATTGTTCCAAACTTGTATTTATATGATTTTGAGCATGCTGAATACGAATTTGATACTTGAATTCGAAAATTTTAAGAACAGGAACTTGAGTGACTCCCTTTACAAGATATGTAGGTTCAAAATAAGACCAAAATTCTAAAATATTGGAATTTTTCTGAAAAAACGAAAAACATTGGGATTTAGATCACATTTTTAATTAGATATCTTGTAAACGATGTCATTCACTTAATATCATATAAAAGAATACATATTTACCTAAAACAAGAACCGAATTACGTTGTTCTACGATAATTAGTCTAGGAATTATTCAAGTTTAAGTAAATATTTAAAAAATACATTTTTTCTTTCGTAAACACCCTGTACCTTAGTGGATAGGGGGGATAGCCCCCTCTCTTGAAAAATTTTTTTTCTTCCGAAACCATCCAAAAATCACGCCCGAAAATATTAGCCACGTAGTCCAACAGAGGATTTATTGAATGTCTGATGACCGATACAAATTGCGTATTAGGTCATGTAAACAAATTCATGAACGGTGATTCTTTGTAGATAATCGCATTATCTACAAACTTTGTAAACAATATTTTAGAATGGGACTTGCCGTTTAAGAGATATTGGCCAAAAACGGAATTTTCTGTTTTTAGGAGCAGCGGACAACCAATATTCCGAAACTTTATTAACATATTCTACTCACGAAAAACTTGTTTTTTTAGAAAAAGTTTCGTGAGTTAACATTTAGTTAGAGGTCTGCATTCGCATTGTGCTTTGACGACTGAACTGATATTTATAGGTATATATATATATCCGTGACTTTGAATTTCCTAATTTTGATATCAGATTCGTAACAGGCATGCTCAAAAACATATACATATGTAGATACAAGTTTTGAACTTATTTCTACAAATTTTCAAAAATTATGTCTGCCATATTGGATCCACGGTTTTGAATTTTAAAATTTTGACATCAAATTCGTCATCAGCGACGTCGATAACATAATACCACATTTCGTGCAAAATTTAACAATATGGAGAATTTTCCCTATATGACGGGGACACCCACTAAAAAGTGATTTGTCGAAATTCATCCCCTAAGGAGGTGAAATGGGGTTTATCCAAACCGCTAAAGCTATAGAGCTGAAATTTTGACAGTGCATCCCTATAATGGCATGGACATCCACTATAAAGCGATTTTTCGAAATTCATCCACTAAGGGGGTGAAATGGGGTTAACCCAAACCGCTGGAGCTACAGGGCTGACATTTTGACAGTGCATACCTATAATGACGTGGACATCCACTATAAATTTTACCGCTGAAACTGAAGGGCTTTAATTTTGACTATGCATCCCTTTAACGACGTGAACATCCACTAAGAAGCGATTTTTCGATATTCATCCCCTAAGGGGGTGAAATGGCGTCAACGCAAAACCGCTGGAACTATAGGGCTGAAATTTTGACAGTGCATCCCTATAATGGCGTGGACATCCACTAAAAAGCGATTTTTCGAAATTTATCCCCTAAGGGGGTGAAATGGGGTTTACCCAAACCGCTGGAGCTATAGGGCTGAAATTTTGACAGTGCATCCCTTTAATGACGCGGACATCCACACTAAGAAGCGATTTTTCGTTATTCATCCCCTAAAGGGATGAAATGGCGTCAACCCAAAACCGCTGGAACTATAAGGCTGAAATTTTGACAGTGCATCCCTATAATGGCGGGACATCCACTAAAAAGCGATTTTTCGAAATTCATCCCCTAAGGAAGTGAAATGAGGTCAAACAAAAGCCGCTGAAGCTATAGGGCTGAAATTTTGGCCGTGCATCCCTATAATGATGTGAACATCCACTAAAAAGTGATTTTTCGAAATTTATCCCCTAAAGGGGTGAAATAGGGTTAATCCAAACCGCTGGAGCTATAGGGCTGAAATTATGACAGTGCATCCCTATAATGGCATGCACATCCACTATAAAGCGATTTTTGGAAATTCATTCCCTAAGGGGTTGAAATGAGGTTAACTCACACCGCTGAAACTGAAGGGCTTTAATTTTGACTGTGCATCCCAAACCGCTGGAGCTAAACGGCTGAAATTTTGACAGGGCATCTCTATAATGACGTGGACATCCACTAAGAGGCGATCACTCGAGATTCATCCTCTGAAGGGGTGAAATGGGGTTAACCCAAACCTTTGAAGCTGAAGGGCTGAAATTTTGACAGTGCATCCCTATAATCAGGTAGAAATGAATGACTCGAAATTCACTTTATTTAATATTCATTTGTGATTGTTTCATAATTTCTTTCTTACGTAAATGGGCGAACAAACTTAAGGAACGTTCGTCAAACCCTAAAATGTCACTTCTCTTGAGACATATATATGTACATGCCAATCTCTGCTTCAAAACTTGCAGATTTATGGAGCAGAGGTGATATACGCATCAATTTGTTTACCATATTTATTAAAAAACTAGCTGGGACCCGGTGCGCCTACGCTGCACCCATAAGTCAATAGTAAACAATAAAAACCATCCATTGACTTAATATTTTTCGAGATATGAATTTTACACAGATGAAATGCCTCAAAGAACATGGGTCTTGCGTCGGCCGCCATGAATCGGTATATTGAGTCTACTACATTGCTTATTGTATTCTACTTATCATACCCTTTCATTTGATACCCATGTTGAGGGGATTGTGAAGAAAGTGGTAATCCGGCCTCTTTAGACGGCCGCCATGGATCTAAAGATATATTTTGTATACTACATTGCTTATTGTATTCTACTTATCATACCCTTTCATTTGATACCCATGTCGAGGTGGTTGTGAAGAAAGTGTTAATTCGGCCTCTTGAGACGGCCGCCATGGATCTAAAGATATATTTTGTATACTACATTGCTTATTGTATTCTACTTATCATACCCTTTCATTTGATACCCATGTCGAGGTGGTTGTGAATAAAGTGGTACCCCGCCCTCTTGAGACGGCCGCCATGGATCTAAAGATATATTTTGTATACTACATTGCTTATTGTATTCTCCTTAACATACCCTTTCATTTGATACCCATGTTGAGATGGTTGTGAAGAAAGTGGTAATCCGGCCTCTTGAGACGGCCGCCATGGATCTAAAGATATATTTTGTATACTACATTGCTTATTGTATTCTACTTATCATACCCTTTCATTTGATACCCATGTCGAGGTGGTTGTGAAGAAAGTGGTACCCCGCCCTCTTGAGACGGGCGCCATGGATCTAAAGATATATTTTGTATACTACATTGCTTATTGTATTCTACTTATCATACCCTTTCATTTGATACCCATGTCGAGGTGGTTGTGAAGAAAGTGGTACCCCGCCCTCTTGAGACGGCCGCCATGGATCTAAAGATATATTTTGTATACTACATTGCTTATTGTATTCTACTTATCATACCCTTTCATTAGATACCCATGTCGAGGTGGTTGTGAAGAAAGTGGTACCCCGCCCTCTTGAGACGGCCGCCATGGATCTAAAGATATATTTTGTATACTACATTGCTTATTGTATTCTACTTATCATACCCTTTCATTAGATACCCATGTCGAGGTGGTTGTGAAGAAAGTGGTACCCCGCCCTCTTGAGACGGCCGCCATGGATCTAAAGATATATTTTGTATACTACATTGCTTATTGTATTCTCCTTAACATACCCTTTCATTTGATACCCATGTTGAGGTGGTTGTGAAGAAAGTGGTAATCCGGCCTCTTGAGACGGCCGCCATGGATCTAAAGATATATTTTGTATACTACATTGCTTATTGTATTCCTTTCATTTGATACCCATGTCGAGGTGGTTGTGAAGAAATTGGTACCCCGCCCTCTTGAGACGGCCGCCATGGATCTAAAGATATATTTTGTATACTACATTGCTTATTGTATTCTCCTTAACATACCCTTTCATTTGATACCCATGTTGAGGTGGTTGTGAAGAAAGTGGTAATCCGGCCTCTTGAGACGGCCGCCATGGATCTAAAGATATATATTGTATACTACATTGCTTATTGTATTCTACTTATCATACGCTTTCATTTGATACCCATGTCGAGGTGGTTGTGAAGAAAGTGGTACACGGCCCTCTTGAGACGGCCGCTGTGGATCATTTTAGTTTCAATAGCGTCATGGCCTACCTATTGTTTGACAGCTGCGTAAATTTGAAATTTTCATTAAATGTAATGATTCAATTTAATGACAATTTTACATTTGTCAAACAATAGGTAGGCCATGAAGCTATTGAAACTAAAATGAAGTGTAAATTCCTAAAATTACCATTTTTTTGTTTTTTCAGGCAATTTTTTAAATTTTTCTCTCCGTAAGAACCATCCTCGTACTTCAACGAATATTCGAAAAAAAAAAATTAGTCCAATAGGTCCAGCCGTTCTCGAGTTTTGCGCTTAGCAACACATTTAGCGATTCATTTTTATATTATAGACTAGCTGGGACCCGGTGCGCCTACGCTGCACCCATAAGTCAATAGTAAACAATAAAAACCATCCATTGACTTAATATTTTTCGAGATATGAATTTTACACAGATGAAATGCCTCAAAGAACATGGGTCTTGCGTCGGCCGCCATGAATCGGTATATTGAGTCTACTACATTGCTTATTGTATTCTACTTATCATACCCTTTCATTTGATACCCATGTTGAGGGGATTGTGAAGAAAGTGGTAATCCGGCCTCTTTAGACGGCCGCCATGGATCTAAAGATATATTTTGTATACTACATTGCTTATTGTATTCTACTTATCATACCCTTTCATTTGATACCCATGTCGAGGTGGTTGTGAAGAAAGTGGTAATTCGGCCTCTTGAGATGGCCGCCATGGATCTAAAGATATATTTTGAATACTACATTGCTTATTGTATTCTACTTATCATACCCTTTCATTTGATACCCATGTCGAGGTGGTTGTGAAGAAAGTGGTACCCCGCCCTCTTAAGACGGTCGCCATGGATCTAAAGATATATTTTGTATACTAAATTGCTTATTGTATTCTCCTTAACATACCCTTTCATTTGATACCCATGTTGAGGTGGTTGTGAAGAAAGTGGTATTCCGGCCTCTTGAGACGGCCGCCATGGATCTAAAGATTAATTTTGTATACTACATTGCTTATTGTATTGTACTTATCATACCCTTTCATTTGATACCCATGTCGAGGTGGTTGTGAAGAAAGTGGTAATATGGCCTCTTGAGACGGCCGCCATGGATCTAAAGATATATTTTGTATACTACATTGCTTATTGTATTCTACTTATCATACCCTTTCATTTGATACCCATGTCGAGGTGGTTGTGAAGAAAGTGGTACCCCGCCCTCTTGAGACGGCAGCCATGGATTTAAAGATATATTTTGTATACTACATTGCTTATTGTATTCTACTTATCATACCCTTTCATTTGATACCCATGTCGAGGTGGTTGTGAAGAAAGTGGTACACCGCCCTCTTGAGACGGCCGCCATGGATCATTTTAGTTTCAATAGCGTCATGGCCTACCTAATGTTTTACAGCTGCGTAAATTTGAAATTTTCATTAAATGTAATGATTCAATTTAATGACAATTTTACATTTGTCAAACAATAGGTAGGCCATGAAGCTATTGAAACTAAAATGAAGTGAAAATTCCTAAAATTACCATTTTTGTTTGGATTTTGCAGCTGTTTTTTTGGTTAAAGGTATAAAAAATAGCCTACGACCTATTCTCAGACCTACCAAATATACACCAAAAATTTCATGCAAATTGGTCAACCCGTTTCGGAGGAGTACGGTAACAAACACTGTGACACGAGATTTTTATAGATATAGATGCACTATAATAAACCCTTTTTAGGGATAATAACAGCTGACTTTTTTGTAGCAGCCGTAACTGCATATATGTGGTTTACTAAGAGAGTTACGACTAGTAGCTGGAGTTTCTTTTTTAAACCTGAAGTAAATATAACTTATTTTATAAAAAAATACTTCACTTAGTGGTATTCCGTGGAACTCATAACTTATCTCTTAATTTCGATTGAATTTTATAATTTTTTCTCGTTATTATACATAATTATTGTTTATTTCAATAACAAATGTTAACACGTCGCTTAACAAGTCTTAAAGCATTTAAAATTTAGTATATACCTGGAGAAACATTCTCCATTTTCAATATTTCGAATCTGTATTGTCGTTATAATTTTATGCAAGTTTCAATTTGCACTACGTTTTTTAAGCACAGAGCCGAACCCTTTACAAATAAACAATGATCCAAGTGCTGTGCAGCTTCAAGGAAAAACAATTAACCGTTTCTACTGCCGGGATTTAATAGTGTCAACAATACTGTAGTCAAACCAAAAGATGGAAATCCCTTAATCGAAACTTTTATTTTCGGACTTTTGTCCACGTTTTAGGCAATTCGTTCCACTGTGCGGTTATAAGAAAACCTCCATCGTTAGGTATTTATTTAGACAAATCTCACAATGAGCTCATATTTAGCTCATATTTAGCTCATATTGTATTTGTCATTTATATACACTCTTACGGCGGCGTATACACAGTAGTCTCAATAGCGCAGTTGGTAGAATGTTGGCTTCATGTTCCAGTGACCCAGGTTCGAATCTCGTATAAGGCAATCGAAAAAAAAAATATTCTCAAATCATGAGTAACATATGAAAATATATAACAATATAAAATTATATGAATATAAAAAAATAGTAGAAAAAGACAGGAACAAAAAAAAAAATAATGTGAAAATAGTAATTTTGTTTTTTAACATTTCTCAGTACTTTTTATCTGCTCAGTGAGCTCAATATGAGAACATTTTGAGATTGCATTTAGCTCTTGATTTACATCATATTGACCTCATATTTAGTTCAGAAACATGCGCCAATTAACTCACTATTACCTCATATGTATCTCATAAATTACTATTTGAGACTTTAAACGAAAAAATTGCCAATCGCAAATAGATCATATTTAGCTCAATATGAGCTATAATGCCTGCTGGGTTGAGAAAATGTATCGGCAAATATTTATTCACCCGGATGACTCTGAGTTCCAACGGATTTTGTGGAGAGACAATCTCAACTCCCCCATTAAGGAATATGCGTTAAAACGGTCACTTTCGGTGTCAACTGTGCCCCTATTTAGCGAACCGATCATTGCAACAGCTGGCTGAAGATGAAAGGACGAATTTTCCCCGTGGATCAAGCTGACTTATTAATGACTTCTATGTTGATGACGTCTTAACAGGAGGAGACACCATAGAAGAAACGAAATCTCTCCAAGCTGAAATCACCGCCTTATTAGCAAAAGGTCACTTCCCACTGCGAAAATTTGCATCTAACGATTCCCGAATATTAGAACATATCCCGAACACCAGCAAATCTGAGGAGGCGCTAAAGATGCAATTTTCAGAAGACACCGTCCTAAAAGCTTTAGGAATCTATTGGGATCCTAAAGCCGATGAATTTCAATACAAGGTGGCGTTAATTGAGGAAAATAATTGGACAAAGCGCCGTATTTTATCTATTATCGCAAACTCTTTGATCCGCTTGGATGGGTGAGTCCTATCATCATACAAGCAAAAATCTTTATGCAAAGACTGTGGACTACCCGTATTGACTGGATGAAGAAATTCCAGAATATCTTAGATCCGATTGGATAAACTTTATAAGCGTTTTTTTTTTTTTTATGTGGCAGTGCTAAGCTCAGGAGTCTGCTACATTCCTACGGTGGCTCAAGGGCGGTGGTGGAGCAGGCGGTGTCGTCATCAATTAAATCGAGTGCCCTGTTTTGCACCTTATCTAACCATGCTAAGGTGGTTATTGGGGCACCGCCCCAAACTAGGGAGTTATATTCGAGAAGAGGCCGAATGTAGGATTTATAAATAACAGCACGGGCCGATGGCTGGAGGAGGAACTTGCACCTCTTAAGAAATCCCAGGCACTGGGATGCTTGTTTGGCAATTTGGAATATGTGGTCATTCCATCGCAAGTCTTTCGCTAATGTCACGCCTAAGATGTGTAAGTATGGGTCGGCCATTAGTTGAACTCCATCCACTCTCAAGGGTGGAGAGGTGTTGAGCTTCTTTTTGGAGATAAGACAGTACTTGGTTTTGTCGGGGTTGAATTCAACACGATTCTTCTTTTCCCACTCTAGAATGAGTTTATTGTCGTTATTAATCGACTTGGACATTAGTTCGCGATCATCAAGACAGGATCTGGCATGAGTCTGTCTTTTATCGAAGCTGTACGAGTACCGTAGAGTACCGTCGTCAGCGAAGTTGAGAAGTGGGTTGGAGGGGATTGAAAGAAGGTCATTTATAAAGATGAGAAATAGAGCCGGTGATAAGATTGACCCATGGGGGACCCCCGCAGAGATCGGGTGGGATGCGGATTTGACGCCATCCAATACTACTTTGATTAAACGGCCGGAAAGGAAGTTCTCGATCCACTTCTGTAGAAGTGAGTCGACTCCAATAGCTTTGAGTTTAGCTAACAAGGCTGGGTGCCAAACTCTATCGAAAGCCTTGGAGATATCTAGAGCAACCAGACTAGATTCACCGGATCCATGCAGACTACGGCTGAGGTGTTCTGTAAGAGACAGACTAAAAGATCGCCAGTGTCGGAAGCCATACTGTCTGTCGTTAATGAGTTGGTTGGATTCTAGATATCCCATAAGCTTTTTGTTGATTATCGTCTCCATGGTTTTGGAGAGAATAGAAGTAATTGCTATTGGGCGGTAATTGGAGGGAAGGCTGGAATCACCTTTTTTCGGTATGGGCTGAACATGGGCAAGTTTCCAAGAGTCGGGATAAACTCCGGAGAAATATGACAGGGAAAATAATTTGCGCAGAGGTTTAGCGGAAGAGCGTGTTACCTCATATTGAGCAACTACGAATACCACGGTGGGTAAGTAGTTACACAGCATCCACAGTAGAACTGCACGGATTTTGTGACAGTTCGGAAAAAGCGTATGCAGCTGCCGTTTATTTACGAGTTCTTGGCCATGATAATAATCCAATAGCTCATCTTTTGGTATCTAAAACAAAGGTTGCCCCTATCAAAACAATTTCTTTACCACGATTGGAACTGTGTGGTGCTGTCCTATTATCTAGATTGATAAAGTCTTTGCAGGAGTCTTATATTAAGGACTGTAAGACCATCCTATGGACCGACTCTACAATAGTTCTATCATGGATTCGCAGTCTACCTCATCGATGGAAGTCATTCGTAGCAAACCGGATCACCGAAATCATTGAAAAGTCGGAAAATGCAGACTGGCGACACGTTCCTTCACAAAATAACCCAGCGTATCTCGCCTCACGAGGTGTGTCCCCTTTACAATTAAAAGACCACGATCTTTGGTGGAGAGGTCCCTCTTGGCTCATAAAACCTGAGAGTGAGTGGCCTAAAGAACCGCATTCAACCTTGACGGAAGACCACCCAGAGGAAAATAAAAGATTAAAAACTTTCCATTTAACCACCATTAGCGAGCATATCATAGAAAGATTCTCTAATCTGACGCATGCACTAAGAATCATCGCTTACTGCCGAAGGTTCGTAGATAGATGCCAAAAGTTAAAGGCCTACCCCAATTTCGTTTTAGTCCCAAGGGAAATTCATAAAGCCAGACAAACATTAATAAGAGTGACCCAAATGACAGCGTATGCTAATGAAATTGAGTGCTTAAAGGCAAACCAAAATTTACCACGAAAAAGCCCACTATTGGCGTTAAACCCATTTCTCGACGATCAACTCATTCTAAGAGTGGGAGGAAGGTTAGAACATTCCGATCTACCCTTCGAAGAAAAACATCCTATTATTCTGCCTTGCTCAGACAAGTTCTCAGAATTATTGATTGAACAAATTCATAAGGACACGCTGCATGGAGGAATCCAACTGACCTTGTATACACTGAGACAAACCTATTGGAACCCTCGTGTAAAACACATTATAAAACAAAAAATACATCAATGTACTACTTGTTCTCGCTGGCGAAAGGAAGAGACAGGTACCATTATGGGCCAACTACCAGCCGATCGAATAACTCCCTGCCGACCATTTACTTGCACAGGCATTGATTATGCTGGACCCATACTAATCAAAACAAGGAAAACTAGAAATGCACCTAGCACTAAGTGTTATATAGCAGTTTTCGTCTGCCTTGTAACAAAAGCTACTCATCTTGCACTTTTAAGTGACTTAACTTCAGAGTGTTTCCTGGCCGCCCTACGCAGATTCTTCTCACGACGAGGACTTAGTAAAAAAAATCTTCAGCGACAATGCAACCAACTTCGTGGGAGCAAAGAAAATTGTCGATCTAGAAATGGTCGAATTCATCAGATCCTACCAACAAATAGCAGCCGAATTGTATGCAAATAAGGGAGTAGAATGGCATTTCATACCGCCTCGTGCCCCACATTTCGGGGGCCTGTGGGAGGCAGCTGTCAAATCAATGAAACATCATCCACGACGAACAGTGGGACAGACTCTACTCACGTTCGAAGAACTAACAACGCTGTTAACTCAATTAGAGGCAATAATGAATTCACGACCGCTTTGTGCTCTGTCCTCAGATCACAATGACATAAACCCCTTATCCCCAGGGCACTTTCTATTGGGGAGCCCTCTTCTGAGCTTACCTGACAACAATTACGAAGAAAGGAAAATATCGCCTTATCCCGATGGAAACTAGTCGAAAAGATGCGTCAGGACTTCTGGAAAAGGTGGTCAACAGAGTATTTGCATCATTAACAGCAACGACCGAAATGGAAGGAAATTGACAAGGAATTTAAGGTAGGAGATCTCGTGGTCCTAAAGGACGAGGGATCTCCTCAATCTTATTGGAAATTAGCCAAAATAATTGAGATCTTTCCAGGCCAAGATAATATAACAAGAGTTGTAAGAGTAAAAACTTCATCTGGGGAATTTAAAAGGGCTATTTCAAAACTGGCCCCTCTACCTTCAAATTCGGGAACTCCATCCTAACTTTAATGAGGTATACATCCCACAACACTAGTTTTACTTACTTAGATTATAAGCTGTAATAACTCACCGTAGTCACTTAAATTAACACAACTCTATTCCAATTCTTATTCCTAGACAGAATCATGACCTGGACATCGTATGTTACATTTACATATATGTTGCTAATCTTTTCAATTGAAACCCTCATTGTGTATGATTGTGGACACGAACGGATGAATCTAACTAAAATCTCCTTACTAAGCACCCGGAATTGTGAAATTAAAGACATTCCAGTGGACCAAGTCAACGAAGACATCCAACTTTTACAACTGAGCGAGGTGGCTTCCATTCACGTTTACCAATGCTAGATTAACGTTTTACAGACAGTTCTCCATTGCGGGATGTTCAGCCATCTCTCCGTAGTGCCCGGAGGCATCAGCACCTTCATCTCCGAAATAACCAAAGAAAGCTGTCTCCGAATTCATACTCATGGCACTTATCTCCTCCAAAATAAGTATTTTAGCTAACATCAAAGCAAATTCGTCTTCACGATATTCAGAAGTAATTGCGGGATCCGTCGACGCAAAAGGAAATTGTGCCGGAGTTCCCTACACCTTCGGTTCCAACTCATGGGACAACGTAGTAGTGATGCACGCCTTGGAGATCACCATCACTGATTATGACAGTGTCGTTCGACTAGAAGACAAGCATGCTGTGTTGCGAAATAACATCGTATGCCCATACATTAAGGGTACATGCACCGACCCATGGTATGGTATGAGTTTCTGGGAAATGATCGCAGATTCAAGCTGTGAAAGCCTGCAATACGACGTTCTCTATCAAGGGTTAGCCATAAAAAGCCAAACTATTGGAAAGGGAGTGAATATCCGTACTCTGTATGCAGTACACAGCGGAGATATTATTTTTGCTTTGGAAGTGATTAAAACCGTTCCTGTGTGCAGATTTACAGGTTTCCAAACAGAACATCCGAGACTAGTGATCGTAATGAAATCAGGACATGAATACTGGTTCCCCAAAAGACCAATTTCAACAGCTAATCTTGATCTCTTTACTTTATATAAATTCGAAATTCGTTTACTTTGAGCGTCACATCAAAACACAGATGGAGTCTATGTACAAACATATCATACTGAAGAAATGTGAATTGGAAAATCAGGGTTTGGAAACACAGCTAGCTATAGCTCAACATCATCCTGCTGAATTCGCATTAATGACGGCTTTACCGCGGTTCCCCGAGGAGAACTTATTTACCTTGTCAAATGTCAGCCAGTAGAAGCAAGTATTCGCAAAACCGAACGGTGCTATAATGAGCTACCGGTAACATACAATAATAAAAGTTACTTTATGGCACCTACCACTCACCTAATCCAAGAACACGGAACGGAAGTTCCTTGCTCCCTCCTTATGAACCCTGGATATCTTCTGCACGGCACATGGTACGGCTTCAGTTCAGAAATTCACCGCTTGGAGAAGCCTGACTCCCTCACCGTATCAAACGAGGTGCCCTGGAACTACGAAGACCACACGCACCTCATAAAATCAGGAATCTACACAGCAGAATCTACGCAGAACCTTCGAAGACAAATAATGTATCCTGCAGAACGTCAGGCAATCGAGAACGTTCTGACCCAATCACTGTTAGGGCATGATACTGATACCCGGAATATTGACGTGCTAAATTTGTTCTCTACAGAACATCTTGGGAAAACAACAGCATACTTGAAGGGGACCTGGTGGGGATTGTCGCAATTTGGAACCTTTAGCGCTAGTATTTTCGGCATATTTATCATCATTCGAGCCATAAAGTTTTTAGTGGATATAATAATCAACCTGCACATAATTAGGAGAATTCATGGATGGAGTTGGCGCATACTCGCTGCACTAGGCAATTCACTTACAACTTTAATCGTTCACAAGCATTATCAAAGGACCCATGAAACCGTGTTATCATCTGTTAGAATTAACGATCAACCAGAAGTTGAACCTATACCGCAGTCAAATTATGTCAATCCCGGGTCTGCAAGCCTCCCAACAACAGCGGAAGCCGATACCATTACTCTTCAGACTTTGAAGGATAAGGTAAATTTATACCCACAGGTACACATCTAATGATCAAACTCACATACACTTAGTTTCCTACTTTCACATATCCCTTACTCCCAAATTCCTTTCCCTTCAACTCTAAACAGGGCGAGCCGAGGCGCTCTTAAATTAACCTCTCAACAATCTGGACACCACTCGTTTGCATGGAGAAAATGCCGCGACGAGAGGCTGTCCACACTCATTATATCTTTGTCTTTTCAAGCGCGCAAGAACAAGGAAGCGAGGCAGGAATCATCATTTAAATCCCAGGATTTCAAGGCCGCCGGAATGTTTCGCTACCTGACACCGGAAACATTATTTGGATTTTCCACTAAGAGTGCATGGATCGCCCTCATTTCGAATTGCAAATCGATTGCAATAATCAATTACGCGTGCACAATTGCTGATCGCCTAAATTACCTTTAATTATGACAAAAAGGGCAATTCGGCAATTTTGCGCGATCGCGGATTGAGGTGCGCGTGACTTACGTTTTTTACGTTTTATTTTAAAAAAATATAAAAAACTTACACCAGTTCTTCAGAACTGAAAAAAAGAACATATATGTTGTATTTAAGAAAATTAATAAAACTCTATTCTTTGGAATAGTTCAAACTTTATTTAATAAAAATTACTCTTAAGAGCGACCGAGCCGTTATTTAAAAGATTGAAGACTGAAACTTAAAAATTAACTTAATAGATAAAGAGGTACATGAACATGAAATTATTTCAGGTTTCATGTTACTCCTGCATCTTCGTTTGTTTGCTGGACGTTATTCCAGCTAAATTGTTGATGGAGCAGTTCCCAGCATTCTTTAGCTCATTTATATTTTCTACGAACTGTAGATATTCTAGGCGAATATTGTCTTGGGGTGTCGGTTGACTTCCGCTTGCAAAGTCTGGGAATGTAACTCGTGCGATGCATTCAAAAAATCAAAGAGACACAGTCAGTCTTGAGGTCAAAATTATCACCGCCGGATGGATTAGCGCCGCGCCGCGTCTGTTATCAATAATTATTCACTTTTCCTTTTGTATATAAAGTTTTATTAAATTTGTGCAATAAAGTTGTTGTCGTATCAATAATTATTCATTTTCCAATTGTTATATAAAGTTTTATAAATTTGTTTAATAAAGTTATTGTTGTGGTTAACCTAAGCATTTCATTACAAAATCCCAGTAATTATTTCAGGACGGTTAGAAACTTCGAATCTGCCTTGGTCCGACAAACATCCGGTGATTTTAAGTCCGAATCATTCGCTCACTACACTCATCATCAGAGACATGCACGCTAGGACCTTACACGGTGGAGCACAGTTGATGATCGGACTACTTAGGAAAACATTTTGGATTTTAAATGCCAGGAACGCCATCAAGCGAGAAATTACAGATGTATAACCTGCGTAAAACAACGGGCAGCACCACTAACACAACTGATGGGAAACTTGCCAGCGCCAAGAACTAGAATGTCTCGACCATTCACCCATATTGGTGTGGATTTTTGTGGACCTTTTAATATATGGGCATCCAAAGGTAGAGGTAAAAAAACCTACAACGGCTATCTAACGATCTTTGTCTGTCTAGCTGTCCGAGCCATACATATCGAGATTGTCTCCGAGTTAACTTCTGACGCATTCTATGCAGCCCTAAAAAGATTTGTTAGTAGAAGAGGAATGTGCTCTGACATTTACACGGACAATGGCACTAACTTCATTGGAACCAATAAGACGCTTGATAAAGAATACAATACACATATAAGACAATTAACCTCAGATATTCCACAAATAAGCGCTCCATTACGAATAAATTGGAATTTCATACCTCCATCGGCACCTCATTTTGGAGGTTTATGGGAGGCCGGGGTCAAGGCCACAAAGCATCACCTAGGTAGAGTTCTGACCAGTACTACCCTAACTTATGAAGAGTTTACAACAGCGACCACGCAAATTGAAGCGTACCTCAATTCTAGACCGATTACGCCAGTAACAGATGATCCGAGCGATTTGACAACGCTAACACCGGGTCATTTTTTAATCCAAGAGGCTCCATTGGCATTGCCGGAGCCATCAATGTTAGACTACAAGTTGAATTCACTTTCATGATGTCAATACCTCACTCAACACACAATCCTTTTGGAAGAGGTGGCAATCAGAATATTTAACCCAGATGCAGCAGCGACCATTTGGTGGGAAAGGGTTAAGAATTTAAAAGTAGGACAAATGGTAATCATCAAGGATGAAAAATTACCCCCAACTAAATGGCTCACTGGTAGGATCGTGGAAACCTATCCAGGTGCAGACAATTTAGTACGAGTAATGGCAGTAAAAACCAAACATGCCATATTTAAAAGGCCAATTACAAAATTGTGTCTGCTGCGACGGAAATTATCAACACAAGCCCTACACCTTCTTAACCTATCACACATCACATACCGTGCCTTCCGTCCTTTTATCCTTTCTAATTCCGACCTTTTATCCTTTCCATACCTATATTTGGTGAGCATTATTAAAAGTTGTCCTTGCTGGCATACATTTCGAATCCACAGGATTCAAGGACCGGGAAAACTATAAGAGGAATGTTTCGAATTAACGGCCAAGTTAGATAAGTCACGTAGGCATTTATATAAAGTCCAGAAAATACTTTCAAAAAGCTCTCACTGTTCTTTTGATAGTATACGCGCGCGAACTTTGATTTTTTCTTTGATTATTGACGTGACAACGTCTATTAAAACGATGAACGCCGGATGCATGCACGGAAAATTATGACTCATTGTCCCGTTAGTCCCGTAAGTCCCGTAGTAATTTTAATAAAAATTTGATTGTAGTAATCTTAAAAATTTGATTAAAATTGTCAACAATAATATTACAGTTTCTTTCTATAAAAACTTGTACTTCGTTTAAGACTACTTCCTTCGTATTGAGTTCCAGCACCGAGGAAGTCCACACGCTCATATTTTATTGTGGCTGAACGACGACCCTCATGAGACCGTGTCGGAAAATATGCCAAGAACCATCGTGGAAAAATTAAGTTCCGTTTCCCGAGATGATGTCCCCAACGATTTTATCTACGCCAACCAGATACATAAACATACTTTCACCTGCACAAAACGAGGCGAGACGACTCGACACTCGACTCGACGACAGATTCGGGATCCTGTACTGGCCAATGTCCACGACCCGGGTATTGGTTCCAATGCCTCAATCTGATGGGCGCCGCCAAACACTGCAACAGAAGGCCAAGGATCCGCGCATTTCTCTCGGTGACACATGCATGGATGATTTTCTTGAAGCTAATAGTTTGACTTACATATGCTTTATACCTCGACATTGTGCGTTCAACGTTACGCAGACCACCTCTGCTGTTCAGACGAAACTTCAACGAGCTTATGACAAACACGTTCAATCCGTACGTTGCTGTCGAAGTCAACTCTAACATCGACATTCAGTTCATCTTGGATGAGTACAGCTGCGTAGAGTACGTCGTAGAGTAAGTAAATAAATCAGCCCGTGAAATGGGTAACCTACGTCGTGAGCTTACCACAATGATACAAGAACATCCCGAACAGGACTACACGGGCCAATTGAAAGCGTTAAGTATCAAGCTGCTTAACGCAGTTGAGATGTCAGTGCAAGAAGCAGCATGGTATCTTCTACGACAACCAATGAGCGAGACAAGTCGTTGTGTTGTGTACATCCCGACAGTTTGGCCCACAGAAAGACAACGCTGTTACAAACAACGTAAACAAATGGACCGCGAAGGCATCGATGGAGACAGCTCTAACGTCTGGATCAAAAACATAATTCAGCGATATGAAGAACGACCTGCATCTTTAGAACAAGTTTATTTGGCTGAGCTTGGTATGCTAACTTTTCTCATGACGTTGTCACGTTAAACTATCGTCCGTAAACCCTCTTTACAGACAACAAATTTTTTTTCTTAAATATTTTGATTTTTGAATTTGGATTTATATTAATTTATATTGTTAGTTTGATTAATTTATATTAGTTACTTAGTTAAATTATATTAAACAAGGTTTTTAGACACCGTGGTCATCGTGGTCCCAAAATCTGTTACGGGTCAAACAGGTCAGTAGGTAATGCGTCGGTTGAGCCTGGGAACCAGGTCAAGGTCACCGCCCATCGAATCTGGGTCAAGGCCATCAATCAATCACCTGTTGGTGGCCATGGATCTAGGTCACGGGGTCTACGACCGTGGGACTGGTTTGCTTGGGCGGGACCTGGGTCAGGGTCGGTCGGTGGCTTGGGACTCGGTGGGGCCGGGCTCGGCTAGGGACTCGGTGGGGCCGGGCTCGGCTAGGGACTCCGTGGGGACGGGCTGGGCTGGGCTGGGGACTCGGCTGGGGACCCGGTGGGGGCTGATAGTAGATATGCTATGCCGGTTCTAGCGCAATTTAACATGAGGTTTTACATATAACCCCTAGATTCACCTTTTTCGCCATCTTGGATTTTCTTCGCTGTGCCAATTGGTTTGTGACGTCACATGGTCATGTACGAGTGACTTTGGGGCTTGGCGGTGGACTCGGTCAGGGAAAGTGTGGCTTGTGACTTGGCGGACTGCTCGGTGAGGGAAAGTGGTTTGGGACTTGGCAGGGGTCGGTGGCTTGGCAGGTTGGGCGGAAGCTACAGGCGGCGGCGGCGGTAGCTTTTGCCCGGTCTGCGACGGAAGGTATTTACTCAGACTCGTACGTGCGCCCTAGTCTCTGCAGAGCAGGTCCGGGACTGGGTCAGTGGCTTCGGAAACAAAAACAAAAACTGCAGCGGTAGAAATTTGTGACGCGTGGTCATTTACCTCTACGCACTAATGGGCCGTTGTGGTGGAACTTTCACTCTGCAAGCATGCAAGCATTGGTTCCTATAGGAGCTCAAAGCGAAACCTGAAAAACGACTAGGGAGTGATCATAATAAAAACAATATGGTACTTGTTAAACATTTTTATTTTACTCTCTAAAACCGGATTTATTATTACACTCAGTTGTGAAATTCTGTTTTTAAATCTAAATGTATTCACTGCATACTGCTCCCATGGTCCTTTCCTGCTTTGTCTGCATGCGAAACTCCATACTACCATATATTTAACTTGTGGGTCTTCATTGAAACTTATTTTCTTCCTCATATCTGCTCGTGGAAATAATAATGAATTGCTAAAACGAATAAAATACCAGCTAAAAATTTCATAGTGTTAAATGTACAAAGTATCATTTTTGATTTATAAATCAAAAATGATACTTTGTACATTTAACACTATGAAATTTTTAGCTGGTATTTTATTCGTTTTAGCAATTCATTATTATTTCCACGAGCAGATATGAGGAAGAAAATAAGTTTCAATGAAGACCCACAAGTTAAATATATGGTAGTATGGAGTTTCGCATGCAGACAAAGCAGGAAAGGATCATGGGAGCAGTATGCAGTGAATACATTTAGATTTAAAAACAGAATTTCACAACTGAGTGTAATAATAAATCCGGTTTTAGAGAGTAAAATAAAAATGTTTAACAAGTACCATATTGTTTTTATTATGATCACTCCCTAGTCGTTTTTCAGGTTTCGCTTTGAGCTCCTATAGGAACCAATGCTTGCATGCTTGCAGAGTGAAAGTTCCACCACAACGGCCCATTAGTGCGTAGAGGTAAATGACCACGCGTCACAAATTTCTACCGCTGCAGTTTTTGTTTTTGTTTCCGAAGCCACTGACCCAGTCCCGGACCTGCTCTGCAGAGACTAGGGCGCACGTACGAGTCTGAGTAAATACCTTCCGTCGCAGACCGGGCAAAAGCTACCGCCGCCGCCGCCTGTAGCTTCCGCCCAACCTGCCAAGCCACCGACCCCTGCCAAGTCCCAAACCACTTTCCCTCACCGAGCAGTCCGCCAAGTCACAAGCCACACTTTCCCTGACCGAGTCCACCGCCAAGCCCCAAAGTCACTCGTACATGACCATGTGACGTCACAAACCAATTGGCACAGCGAAGAAAATCCAAGATGGCGAAAAAGGTGAATCTAGGGGTTATATGTAAAACCTCATGTTAAATTGCGCTAGAACCGGCATAGCATATCTACTATCAGCCCCCACCGGGTCCCCAGCCGAGTCCCCAGCCCAGCCCAGCCCGTCCCCACGGAGTCCCTAGCCGAGCCCGGCCCCACCGAGTCCCTAGCCGAGCCCGGCCCCACCGAGTCCCAAGCCACCGACCGACCCTGACCCAGGTCCCGCCCAAGCAAACCAGTCCCACGGTCGTAGACCCCGTGACCTAGATCCATGGCCACCAACAGGTGATTGATTGATGGCCTTGACCCAGATTCGATGGGCGGTGACCTTGACCTGGTTCCCAGGCTCAACCGACGCATTACCTACTGCCCAATGCGTCCTGACCTGCGTCCTTGATTTATAAATCAAAAATGATACTTTGTACATTTAACACTATGAAATTTTTAGCTGGTATTTTATTCGTTTTAGCAATTCATTATTATTTCCACGAGCAGATATGAGGAAGAAAATAAGTTTCAATGAAGACCCACAAGTTAAATATATGGTAGTATGGAGTTTCGCATGCAGACAAAGCAGGAAAGGACCATGGGAGCAGTATGCAGTGAATACATTTAGATTTAAAAACAGAATTTCACAACTGAGTGTAATAATAAATCCGGTTTTAGAGAGTAAAATAAAAATGTTTAACAAGTACCATATTGTTTTTATTATGATCACTCCCTAGTCGTTTTTCAGGTTTCGCTTTGAGCTCCTATAGGAACCAATGCTTGCATGCTTGCAGAGTGAAAGTTCCACCACAACGGCCCATTAGTGCGTAGAGGTAAATGACCACGCGTCACAAATTTCTACCGCTGCAGTTTTTGTTTTTGTTTCCGAAGCCACTGACCCAGTCCCGGACCTGCTCTGCAGAGACTAGGGCGCACGTACGAGTCTGAGTAAATACCTTCCGTCGCAGACCGGGCAAAAGCTACCGCCGCCGCCGCCTGTAGCTTCCGCCCAACCTGCCAAGCCACCGACCCCTGCCAAGTCCCAAACCACTTTCCCTCACCGAGCAGTCCGCCAAGTCACAAGCCACACTTTCCCTGACCGAGTCCACCGCCAAGCCCCAAAGTCACTCGTACATGACCATGTGACGTCACAAACCAATTGGCACAGCGAAGAAAATCCAAGATGGCGAAAAAGGTGAATCTAGGGGTTATATGTAAAACCTCATGTTAAATTGCGCTAGAACCGGCATAGCATATCTACTATC
Organism: Thereva unica; assembly: GCA_949987705.1. Lineage (NCBI taxonomy): Eukaryota > Metazoa > Arthropoda > Insecta > Diptera > Therevidae > Thereva > Thereva unica. The sequence continues at coordinate 20,996 of CATLJY010000494.1, read as the reverse complement.
AGCCCCCACCGGGTCCCCAGCCGAGTCCCCAGCCCAGCCCAGCCCGTCCCCACGGAGTCCCTAGCCGAGCCCGGCCCCACCGAGTCCCTAGCCGAGCCCGGCCCCACCGAGTCCCAAGCCACCGACCGACCCTGACCCAGGTCCCGCCCAAGCAAACCAGTCCCACGGTCGTAGACCCCGTGACCTAGATCCATGGCCACCAACAGGTGATTGATTGATGGCCTTGACCCAGATTCGATGGGCGGTGACCTTGACCTGGTTCCCAGGCTCAACCGACGCATTACCTACTCAGGTCGTAAAACAATTTCGCATAAACACCGATTCCACCAAAGAAGTTCGGTACATCACGCCAAAGGTTTCATTGCTCTAGCGCCTGGACTAATATAGGAGTTTCAAATTATGAAGTGATTAGTGTTATATTCCATACAGAAACAAAGTCATTACATCAGCATGTTGAGACAAAAATCGAGCTGGTTATGGATCAATGATTCCATAGTGCAGGAAAAATCTTGGCCGAGAAACGCGAAAGGATCTTATGTTTATTTTTTATAAAAGCAATATTATTAATTTGAATTCCTGCATTTTGTTAATATGTACCTACTTACATATAAAATAAGTATAAAAATAATTATATAGATAAAAAAAAACTTCTTAATATAGCATCTTTTTATAACGAACTCAAAAGTATAAAATAATTGCCCCTAGCCCCATATAGATTTAGAACTCAAACATATTCCTTATACCATACACATAGCCCTGAAAATTTGTGATTGTGAATTTGTAATAGCTATAAAAATATTTGTAAGATTTTAAACGAGGGGGATTGTGAAAAATATGGTAATCCACCCACTTGAGATGGCCGCCATGGACCAACCGATATATTGAGTATACTATATTTTTTATGGTGTTCAACTTATCATAATGTTTCATTTGATACCAATGTCTCGGGTGTTGAGAAGAAAATGTTAATCCGCCCTCTTGAGATGGTCGCCATGGACCAAACGAGATATTGAGTATACTATATTGCCTATGGTGTTCTACTTATCATACTCTTTCATTTGATATCCATGTCGAAGGGGTTGTGAAGTAAATGAGGTGGCCTCTCTGGATCTAACGATATATTGACTATACTATATTGCTTATGGTCTTCCACTTATAATACGCTTTCATTTGATACTCATGTCGAAAGGTTTCTGAAGACAATGGTAACCCGCCCTCTTGAGGAGGCCACCATGGATCTAACAACAGCTTATTATATTCGACTTATGATGCCCTTTCATTTGATACACATGTCGAGGGGATACCCTCTCATTTGATACCCATGTGAAGAAAATGGTAACCCGCCTTCTGGAGATGGCCGCCATGGACCAAACGATAAATTGGGTATACTATATTTCTTATGGTGTTCCACTTATCATATTCTTTCATTTGATACCCATCTCGAAGGGGCTGTGAAGAAGATGGTAATCCGCCTTCTTGAGATAGCCGCCATGGATCAAATGTTAAATTGAGTATACTACATTGCTTATGGTGTTCCACTTATACTCTTTCATTTGATAGCCATGTCGAGGGGGTAGTGAAGAAAATGGTAACCTGCCCTCTTGTGATGGCCACCATGGACCAAACGATATATTGAATATACTATATTGCTTATGGTGTTTTACTTATCATACTCTTTCATTTGAAACCCATGTCGAGGGAACTGTGAAGGAAATGGTAGCCCGCCTTCTTGTGATGGCCGCCATGGTCCAAACGATATATTGAGTACCCTATATTGTTTATGGTGTTCCACTTATCATACCCTTTCATTTGATACCTATGTCTCGGGTGTTGTGAAGAAAATAGTAATCCGCCCTCTTGAGATGACCGCTATGAATATAAAGACATAGCCTACTGCATTCTACTTATAATGCTCTTTCATTTGATATCCATGTCGAGGAGGTTGTGAAGAAAATGGTAATCCGCCCTCTTGAGATGACCGCCATGGACCAAACGATATATTGAATACATATTCTATATTGCTTATGGTGTTTTACTTATCACACTCTTAAATTTGATACCCATCTCGAAGGGGTTGTGAAGAAGATGGTAATCCGCCCCCTTGAGATGGCCGCCATGGACCAAATGATAAATTGAGTATACTATATTGCTCATGGTGTTTCACTTATCATACTCTTTCATTTGATACTCATGTCGAGGGAACTGTGAAGGAAATGGTAACCAGCCCTCTTGAAATGGCGCCATGGACCAAACGATATATTGAGTATACTATCATGGACCAAATGATATTTTGAGTATACTATATTGCTTTTGGTGTTCTACTTATCATATCCTTTCATTTGATACCCATGTTGAAGGGGTTGTGAAGAATATTTCAATCCGCCCTCCTGAGATTGCCTCCATGGATCTAAAGGTATATACTATATTGCATTGTCATGTGAGCTAAAGCTGTGTGCAAAATTCCAGCATGATAGGATACCCGGAAGTATTTGTAAAATCGATTGCAAAATTTGTTCCTTGAAGAAAACAGTTATCCGTCCTCTTGAGACCTCCGCCATGAATCTAACGGTATAATGTGTATTGTACTATTGTCATCGGAGCTGAAGCTGTGTGCAAAATTTCAGGGTGATCGGGTAACCAGAAGTATTCAAAAAATCGATTGCAAGATTTGTACCGGACTAAAACCTTGTCCTTGTACCGGACATTTTAATGCTAAAAATGGCCTTATTTGGTACTTTTAGACATAACCTCAGGTTGTAAGGAACTGAAAAAGTACAAAATAGAGTCATTTTTACCATTAAAATTGCTTATAGCTTCAAAATTATAGGCCGTAGCATAAAAGTTGTTGAACATTATTCATAGGAAATTGTCCAAGCTTTCCAATTATGTAATAAAAAAATATCAATTAGCTACTTTTTTTTGGAGAAAAAGGTGGTTGAAGTTGAAATTTTAGTGAAGAAAAAAACAAAATTTTGACTTTGACATAACTCTGGAAGTTGGTGGGTTGAAGTCTTAAGTTTTACCGTTTCACATAGGCGGGAGTATTCTGCGTAGATTGAGGCCTTATTCAAGGAAATCCCTCATAGGGTTACAAAAATACAGGGTGATATGTAAACCTCTACCAAAAAGTTTCAAACTGAATGCTTTGATATTTGACAGTAATTTTAACGGTTTTCTAAAACTATATCAAAAATTCATTTAGACAGATTAATAGCTAACTAAAAGACGAACATTTAAAAAAAATGGGTACGGAAACTCCAATTTTCGGCCCGTTAGAATAAATTGAATAGAAAAAATAGTATTTTTTTGAAAAAATTAGACTTTTGTTAAAAATTTAAAAAAAACGAAAATGAAATTTCAAAATCCGGCTCGAGGGATCGATAGGTAAATTCAATATGAACATTTAAAAAAAAAATTTTATCAATAACTTAAAAATTACGACCTCTAGAGTAGTTTGGGTGAAATATCAAAAATGTCGCCACTGTGCGTCGTTTAAAGAGACTGATTATAATCAGAGAGGGCCACCTCTTTTACATATCAACACCTCTAACACGAATTACGGTCGTTTTGAACCTGTAAATCGCTTGCATATAAACGTGAATAAAAATATTAATGTCTTTAGTGAGAGCATTAGTAAAGATGTCCTTAAAAGGAGTCTTTTTGATCTCACGTGACTACTTATGTGGTTTGCATTTAATGTTTTTTTTTGTTTATTTGTTTTTCGTTTTCCATTTTTATTTGAATTTTATTTGTTACTTTTATGTTTGCATGCCTCAGCTGAGCCCACGTGACGGTGGTAAATGTTTCTCAGCCTAGCTGAGAAGTGCGCCTTACGCTTCTACGTTAGAAGGGTTAACTATATTATTATATATTATTATTATTATAGAATACAATCGGCGATTTGTAGAAAATTTTCAGCAAAGCTGTCCATGACAGCGCCACCTAGAAATGGCTTTAGAAAGTAATAGAATAACCTATTTTTTAAGTTTTATTGTAAATAAAATAACACATGGTTAAAATTTCATTAAGATCGGTTGCACGGTGTAGGAGCTTGTTCGGAACATATTTTGCACTGCACCCAACATTAAAATATTTGAAATTAATCCAAATCTTCAAAATTAAACATAACCAACTATTCTAATAAAAGTCTGAGACATTAGGTTCAGAATGCAAGTTTTCATTGGAATCGGAACAAAATTTGCAAATTCGATGGCCATATTGGCGTGGCCTTTTAAAATTCATAAGTTTTGACCACAAATTTGTTATTTGCGACGTTAAAAACCTTTAAGTCGTCCGCCATATTGCCCCCGCCATTTTGAATTCATAAGTTCTGACCATAAATTCGTTATTTGCTACCTTAAGAAATCCCGGATACCGATTTTCATTGGAATCGGAAAACAATTTGCAAATTTGTCGGCCATATTGGGGCAGCAATTTTGAATCTATAAGTTTTGAGCACAAATTCGTTATTTGCGACCTGAAAACCCTCTATATGCCCACTTTCATTGGAATCGGAATAAAATTGGCAAATTCAACCATATTTCTGTGGCCATTTTTAATTTTGGTCTTATTTCGACGGCCTTTTTGAATTTCGAAAATTGGTCTTCGAGATGCTTCATGGGAGACCCCACGGACCTTTATGCAGAAATGCAAAGGTCTGCGATGATTTTCAACGAAGCTCTCCATGCAGCGCCATCTAGGAGTGGCTTTAGAAAGTAATAGAATAGCGTATGTTCTAAGTTTTAAAAATTGAAGTTTTAAAAATTCGTCAACATCGGTTTTACGGTATAGGAGCCTATTGCGAACATATATATATATATATATATATATATATATATATATATATGTGTGTGTGTGTGTGTGTGTGTGTGTGTGTGGCATTCTCTGTCAAATCAGCCACCCCCCCTCACACTTTATTTTCAAGATAATTATATGTATTTGGACTTAAAATTTTTGTTACACCTTCTAGTTTTTTATGCCGTATGGCGTTTTGTGATTTTCAAAATGGCGGATATACAATGGCGGAAAAGAAGAAGAAAATGCTTGAACAATTTATAACTTTTATTAAACTTCAACTTTTATGATTATTTCCCAAGTTTCTATTGGCCTCAAATTCTGCCTAAACCCGCAGATTTGATAATAATGCAAGGTAGTTCGGTTCATATCATCGTAGATCCAATATGGCCGCCATCAGAAAATGGCAGACTATATTTTTTTAGAACCCGCTCGACATGGGTATCAAATAAAAGGTCATGACGAGCAGAATACAATGAGACGCCTTACGTAATTAAAGATCCAATATGGTGGCCAAAACAAAATGACGGACGGTTATTTTTTAGCAAACCCCCATACATGGGTGTCAAATGAAAGGGTGTGACAAAAAGAATATAATAAGTTGTGTTACCTTATTCGTAATGTTTTATGGCGGACGACAAAAAGTTGATTAGTTCCATTTTTGCACATACGTCTTTACATGGATATTAAATAAATGTATACATCGAGTGGAATATTACGTTATTAAAGCATTATTAATATTTGTTATTTACTTTATGCTTACTCCTATACGGTATTGTTTATCCGAATAAAATAGTGCTATTTTCCTGTCAATTCTCCTAGCCTCATAATAGAAGGGTCATTAGGTTCAAGTTACTTGTCATTTATTGATTATTTATTTATTAAATAATAAGCACAATGGGTTACATAGCTAGGGATACATTTATTTATTAACTAATTATTTTTAATACTTTGAATAATAAAAATCTTCTGTTTAATTATCTGTTGTCCCCTGGGTCATTGGGTTTAAGTTATTTGTCATTTATTGATTATTTAATTATCAATTAACAAGCGCATTGGGCTACATAGCTTAGGATTTATTTATTTGTAAGCTTATAAGTGCGTAAGGTTACTGGGTTAATTAGCTTGAGATTTATTTATTTAATAATTAAGAAGAGCGTTGGGTTACATAGCGCCAGTTTTTGCATTTTTGCCATATAGTTATTTGAATTGCGCGCGCTCAATCCGGTGCGACGTTTAGATCCCTTGTGGGTGGTGGTGGTGGGGGGACGAACAGGAACGGAGGGAAAAAGTGTGACGATTTTCCCTACTTTCGTCAAGCGAGGGCCCTGCATAAGAAGCTTCGCTTCAAAAAATGCAAGTCTTGACATTGCTGGCTAACTATACCTATACATTGAGCAAATACACCTTGACTCGATGTTGTAGTTCCCCGAAGCAGTCATACCTTTACATAGCACTGTACCCTGGTACAAATTCGACATTCTTACAGCGCCATGAGTGATGCAATGCACGCCCTCTGTATTCGACGCACCCGCTGAGTTAAAAAAAGCAACTGCTTTACCAAAACGGTACACTGAGTGCACTGGTCTTCTAGAGCAAAATAAACTTCGCAAGGCCGTACAATAGGTGAAGGAACAGTGTGGCAGATGTCCCGATGCTTTTAATTGGACCCGCCATATTCAGGACGGGCCTGCACATAAGCTTAACCAACCAATCACTTAATCGGAATAAACACAAATCGCATGTCTCTGAGATGTCTGCAAATTTCATAAGGATATGAGCGATACACATAGATATACATCTTAAAACCGTCCACCATTTTGTTTTGGCCACCATATTGGATCTTACATTACGTAAGGCGTCTCATTGTATTCTGCTTGTCATGCCCTTTTATTTAATACCCATGTCGAGGGGGTTCTAAAAAAAATATAGTCGGCCATTTTATGATAACGGCCATGTTGGATCTACAATGATATGACCCGAACGACCTAGCATTATTATCAAATCTGAGGGTGTCGGCAGAATTTGAGGCCAATAGGATCTCGGGAAGTAATCGAAAAAGTTGAAATTTAATAAAAATTATAAATTGTTCATGCATTTTCTTCTTCTTTTCCGCCATTGTATATCCGCTATTTTTAAAATCACAAAATACCATACGGCATAAAAAACTAGAAGGTGTAACAAAAATTTAAAGTCCAAATACATATAATTATCTTGAAAAAAAGTGTGAGGGGGAGTGGCTGATTTGACAGAGAATGCCCCATATATATATATATATATATATATATATATATATATATATATATATATATATATATATATATATATATACTAGCAAAAACCCGCGTGCGTTCCAACGCCTTTCAATAAAATAAGATTATGGGGACACAGTCTGCGATAGGAAAAAGCTATAGTGAAAAAAGAACAAATCTGGGAAAATTGATTTTGGAAGATAACCGCCATGGACCAAATCATATATTGAGTATACTATATTGCCTATGGTGTTCTACTTATCATACTCTTTCATTTGAAACCCATGTCGAAGGGGTTGTGAAGAAAATATTAATAGATGGTCGCTATGGACCAAACGATATATTGAGTATACTATATTGCATATGGTGTTCTACTTATCATACTCTCTCATTTGATACCCATCTCGTAGGGTTTGTGAATAAAATGGTAATCCACCCTCTTAAGATGACCGCCATGTACCACACGATAGATTGAGTATACTATATTGCTTATGGTGTTCTACTTATCTTACTCTTTCATTTGATACCCATGTCGTAGGGGTTGTAAAGAAAATGGTAATCCGCCTTCTCGAGATGGCCGCTATGGGTCAAACGATATATTGAGTATACTATATTGCTTATATTGTTCTACTTATCATACTCTTTCATTTGATTCCCATCTAGGAGGGGTTGTGAAGAAAATGGTAAACCGCCCTTTTGAGATGGCCGCCATGGACCAAATTATAAATTGAGTTTACTATATTGCTTATGGTGTTCTACTTTTCCTAGTCTTTCATTTGATACCCATGTCTCGGGTGTTGTGAAGAAAATGGTAACCCGCCGTCTTGAGATGGCCGCCATGAATCTAAAGACATAGTCTATGGCATTATTCTTATTATGCCCTTTCATTTGATACCAATGTCGAGGGGGTAGTGAAGAAAATGATCATCCGCCCTCTTGAGATGACCGCCACGGACCAAACGATATATTGAGTATACGATATTGCTTATGGTGTTCTACTTATCATACGCTTTCATTTGAAATCCATGTCGAGGAGTGTGAAGATAATGGTAATCCAACCTCTGCTGATGTCCTCTATGGACCAAACGATATATTGAGTATACTTTATTGCTTATGTGATCTACTTATCATACTCTCTCATTTGATACCCATCTCGAAGGGGTTGTGAAGAAAATGGTAATCCGCCCGCTTGAGATGATCGCCATAGACCAAACGATATATTGAGTTTACTATATTGCCTATGGTGTTCTACTTATCATACTCTTTCATTTGATATCCATATCGAAGGTGTTGTGAAGAAAATGGTAATCCGCATTCTTGAGGTGGCCGCTATGGACCAAGCGACATATTGAGTATACTATATTGCTTATATTGTTCTACTTTTCATACTCTTTCATTGGATACCCATTTCGAAGGGGTTGTGAAGAAAATGGTCATCTGCTCTCTTGAGATGACTGCCATGGACCAAACGATATATTGAGTATACTATATTGCCTTTGTTGTTCTACTTACCATACCCTTTCATTTGATATCCATGTCGAGGGGTTGTAAAGAAAATGGTAATCCGCCCTCTTGAGATGGCTGTATGGACCAAACGCTTGCTTTTCTGTTGAAATTTTTTGAAGTAAAACTTCTTTAGGGACGTTTGCTTAAAAAAATTTACATGAGAGTGAATCAATTTCATTCATGTAACGCTCTCACACATGAACAATCGTCAGAACTTTCGTATAACGATGGGAAAGGGTACAAGAGACGAAGAAACTCGGGGCTGTGTATGCAACAGCTAAAATACACTCTGCCTTACTGCATAGATTTTCTGGCATGTTAGCTACGTTGTCGCCCGGACTTTGCTTTATCTCATTATAGGAATACAAATTCACCATTCTGTAGAGGTGAATTATTTCAGATTTTTCTTGTGGTTTGGTCACTGGCCGGGCTGACATGTTGGAAGCGGCATATACGAGAAGAATTTTCGGCGGTGGTTTGGGTGCTTAGAATACCAAAAGGGAGTGGTGAATTAAATGTGTGAGGTGCTGTTGTTTAAAATTGGCACCCACTTCCCCTTTGGTGAGATGTACTGCACCTTTCCCCTTTTTAAATTACAATTTTTTTAACTTGCACAAATCGACGAATCGTTTATGTCAAAACATTACACTGTTGTGAAAACCGTTCCTGATATGTTTTTTGGGTCGCTGATTACGAAAATCAGGGTCCCACATCTTAAAATATGGATGTCACCTTTAAATATGCTTAAAAATTCCCCTTTTTAAGTGTTTTCGCGATAATTTTAATTATAATCAAAAACAATCTAATAAAATACATTTTTTGCAACATTTATATTCAAAAGTGGTTGATTTATAACAAAGCAAATGTTATGATAAGGGATAATAGTAAAGGGCTGAAACTATCCCTACATCGACTGAAAATATAAAGGTTTCTAAAAAATGTTTTTCCAACTTTATGCTTCGAATTCGGTTTAATCAGCCAAAATAAATTATTTTCAACTACGCATAGAAAGAAGAATTTGAAAAGAGGTTGATTGCATATCTTTTTGCTCCCTTTAAAATTCTCCCTAAAAGATTGTATGGGACGAAGTAATCAGGTAATTGGCTAGGTGGCCATAAAGGGTGCCAATACCATACTCAAGTAGACTGGCTCCCGTTCGTGAAAGTAAAGCGGCTCGCGTAGGTAAAGCTTCATTGTATGTGGTTGGCGGACTGCTTGGTAAAACAATACTTGGATTTGGAATAGTCTATGCCGATGCGGATGCAATTATAAATGATCATGAATGTAGCGGGAGCGGAGCATGCATACAGCTGGTGACATATCCAAGCGTACATGCGTTCAATTCGTTGATAAATAATATAGAAGTGTGTGTATTCAAATGCGGCCTGACGGAATGTTCCATGAATGGAATGCATGCCACGCAAAGGTCTGACTACTTTTAACTTTTTCTGTAATGCCGCATTCGAAATAGCACACACAAGTATGCACAACAAACACATGCACCTTCCATGCACTCGTTACTTAGATTTTCGGGCTATGTGTGAAAGCCGGGACGGAAAAAAACCATGCAATTTTATGAACCTCTGAATGCAATGCATGTACGCTTGCATATGTCAGCAGCTTACTTCCATGAGGCGAATGTTTAGATTTTCGTGCCTGTGGCGGAGTATCCATGCCTGTGGCGGAAGCGTGCATACCCGTGTGGGATGCGCACTTATATGCTATACGTACTAGGTGCACCGCGTGTATGCTTTTAAGAAAATTAGCCAATAAAAATTATTTTTACGCGGTTACTTTTATGTTTTAATGTAAATAGGAATTCATAAATATTGATATTTTCAAATAGAATTTGTATCAAGTCCGTCAGTAGATTCGTCACTATTCTTCCTGCATCTGTCGTTGGCCTGAATTTTCTCAAGCGTACTATAGATCCGACAGACTTTCCACTATATCTATTGCATATTACTAGCCGTTGGGCACAAAAGTTTTACTTCTAAAGTGTGGTCTTAAGTGTAGCAGTCGCTACTTGTATATACGTTTTTCGTTGTAATAAGTTTTATTCAAGTATCCACTCAGTTTCTGTTCTAATAATTTTAAGTACAGTGTTTTTGGTTACGTCACAATTTGGATTCTCACTACTACTATGAAATACACTTGGGGAATTTGGATTGTCATATCACGTATGTATACACTGTACACAGAATCAATTTTAAAAACATAGCCACACAAATATTGTGATATTAAAAATTATTTTGAATTTTTGTGAGAGTATTAGTTAGGAGTTTATTCGATAAGGAAGTCTCCTATAATAAGTTGTATAATTAAAAACCGTTATGTAATTTTCGGTGTGACATAATAAAAAATAAAAAAATCTTAAACTATTAAAATCTAAAGCTATTAAATATAATAATAGATAAATGTTAAATAATCGTATTAAATAAAAGAATAATATTAATATAAAATATGTGAAGAAAAAGTTTTTATTGGCAATATATATACATATATCACTTATATATTGCAATGAGATGAGGGAAGACGCAAAAATTAGTACGTCCCCCATTTCATATTGGTGACCCCGACATTAGAAGAACGAAGAAATTTTTCAAAGAAAAAAGAAGAAAGAAGAATTAAAAAAATTTTTATGAAAGAAAATTTATGAAAAAAGAAGATATGAAGAAAATTTTGAAAATTTTACGAAGAAAAGAAGAAGATTCAAGAAAGAAAAGCATTTGGTGAAAAATTTTAAGAAGAGGTTCATTTTTTATTGAGGAGACCAAGTATTTATTTTAATTAAATATTTTTCTTTAATTTTAAAATTTAAATTGTATGGAATTGCTTACACTAAAAAAAACATTACACTTACATAATTTAGTAGTGGTGACAATTCAATTTATTTTCTCTTTCAAATATTTTTCCTCTAAAAATTTTTTTTTAGGAAGTGAGACTTGAATAAAATTTTCGGGAATTTATTTAAGTTTGAGTATTAATCGACTCTTTTCGCGAACGTCCACGGGTGTTATTTTAAAGTATCGCGAAGTTTTTAAGTAAAGTCGAAATTTTATTGAACTTCTTTTTACGCGAGTTTTATTTAAAAAAATTGTGATTAATATGAGTGTCCAAGGTGGTGATAGTGAAAGAATGCACGTTGATAATGAGAATATTAGTGCATCGGCTGTTAAGCTACCAACTTTCTGGTCTCCATGCCCAGAAGCATGGTTTATTTTAACAGAAAGTCAATTTAACTCTAAAGGAATTAGACTAGATGAGACTAAATTCGAACATGTGATACAAGCTCTTCCTTTAGAAATAATAATGAATATATTGGACTTCATTCAAAACCCACCATCGGAGAATAAATACCAAGCATTAAAAACAACATTAATTCAAAGATTTACAGAGTCTGAAGAGAAAAAGTTGGAACAATTATTATGCAATTCTGAGATGGGAGATCGAAAACCATCAGAATTTTATAGATCAATGGAGATACTTGCAGGAACATCTTCGAATTTAGGAAAGGACCTGATTAGAAAACTTTGGATGCGAAAATTACCGCCTAGTATTAACATCGCATTGATGTCCTCTGATAAACAAAACATTCAAGATATTCTAACGTTAGCAGATAAAATTTTCGAATGTTCCAGATTTCAGTATACTTCATCAATCAATGATTGTTCTTCAAATCCTTTTATAAACCAAAAATGTATTAATATAAATAACATTGATTATGCTAAGAAGGTTAATGATTTAGAGAATAAAATTGAAATTTAACAGATTTAATTAAGAAACTTACATTTAATAGGAATAATGAGTTTCATCATAGGTCAAGGTCTAGAAGTAGAAGCCGTGATAGGTCGAAATACAATAATAATAATAATAAACCATTTTGTTGGTTTCATTTTAAATTCGGCGACAAGGCTAAAAGATGTATTAAACCTTGCAACTATAATAATCAAAAAAAATAAATATCCCTTCAGCGTGTTTTAAAAATAATACTCCAAAAAAATCTAATAGACTTTTTATTTACGATAAAGAAAATAAACTTAAATTTCTAATTGATACAGGAGCGGAATTATCAGTAATACCGAATTCATATTGCGGCAAATGTAAGAGAAATCCAAATTTAATTCTTACGGCAGCTAACGGATCAATTATCCATACTTACGGAGAAAAACTTCTTAAGATAGACTTTGGATTAAGACGAGATTTAACTTTTCCGTTCATTATAGCAAGCGTCGACAAACCTATTATTGGCGCAGATTTTCTTTCTGAATTCAATTTGCTGGTTGATCTTAAAAATAAGAGAATAATAGATGGTAACACCGAGTTAACAGTTAATGGAATCATGATTAAAACAGATTCTCCTTCACCCAGGCATTGTACCTTTGATAGTGAATATGGTAATGTTTTAGCTAGATTTCCCTCTCTAACTCAACCTCCACGCTATGATTTACCTGTACGACATAATGTGGTGCATACTATTACCACTAAAGGTCAACTACCATTTTCAAGACCTAGAAGACTCGACACGAATAAATTTAAGATCGCTAAATTAGAATTCGAGCACATGGTAAAATTAGGCTTATGCAGAACATCTTCGTCATCAGTCTCATCAGCACTACACATGGTTCCGAAGAAAGATTCCACTGATTGGCGACCATGCGGAGATTACCGGAGACTAAACTCAATAACAATTCCAGACAGATACCCGATTCCTCACATTCAAAATTTTACGTTAAATTTGAATGGTTGTACCATATTTTCGAAGATTGATTTAGTGAGAGCTTACCATCACATACCTATGGCAGAGGAAGATATCTATAAGACAGCGATAACTACACCTTTCGGTTTATTCGAATTTACTCGAATGCCCTTTGGACTTAGAAATGCTGCTCAAACTTTCCAACGATTTATGGATAGAGTTTTAACTGGTTTGGAATTCGTTTTTGTCTACATTGACGATATATTGGTTGCAAGCAAAAATAAGGAGGAACACAAGAAACACTTAGAGCAGGTGTTTGGCCGTTTATAAGAATACGGAATAAATATTAACCCAGGGAAATGTCTTTTTGGTGTACATGAAATTGAATTTTTAAGTCACAAAATTACGAAGGACGGGATCTTCCTTCTGAAAATAGAATTAAATTCATCGAGGATTTCCCTTCACCTACTTCCATTAAGCAGATTCAACAATTCATAGGAATGGTAAACTACTTTCACAGATTCATTCCACGATTAGCAGAGTTGTTAAGCCCCATTCATATACATTTAGTTAGGGAGCTTAAGAAACCTAAAAGTTTGAAAAATTTTGACTGGACGGAAGAATGCGAAGACGCGTTCATCAAGGTGAAAAAGGCTTTTATTTCGGCAACGTTATTAGTGCATCCAGCGGAGAATCCTACTTTGAAGTTGACGGTTGATGCATCAAACATTGCGATTGGAGCAATGTTGGAACAAATTAACAATAATGAAAGCGAACCTTTAGCGTTTTATTCCAGAAAATTAAACAATGCAGAAATTAAGTATTCTACATTTGACAGAGAGCTTTTGGCAATGTACTCAAGTATTAAGCACTTTAGACATTTTTTGGAAGGTCGTGAATTTACAGTATTCACGGATCACAAACCTTTAACATCCGCAATTTGGACCAAAGCGGAGAGAAGTCCAAGACAAGCAAGACAATTAGACTATGTTACCCAATTCACCTCCGATATAAGATACATCAAGGGAGAATCAAATGTAGTAGCTGACACTTTATCACGGGTAACCGTAGAAAATAGCAATTGTGACGCGGTTAGCGAAAAGCAAATAGATTTAAGCATTATCGTAGAAGCACAAAAGGATGATACAGAGTTGAAACAGTTAATTGAAAACCCAAATAAAAGTTCGAAATTCATTTTAGTGGAAACAGATGTACCTTTCTTAGAAAGTAAAATCTGGTTAGAGTGTTCCACTAGTAGAGATCGTCCATTCGTACCAGAGATATTACGAAGAAGCATATTTGACAAAATCCTTAACTTATCACATCCAGGAATACGAGGTACAAGGAAATTAATTACAAGAAGATATTTTTGGCCTAGGATGAATACTGATATTAATTTATGGGCGAAGTCATGTATAACGTGTCAAAAAGCGAAAATTCACAGACATACAAAATCTCCGATACAAAAATTCCAGATACCTATGGGAAGGTTTGAACACATCCATGTAGATTAGGTAGGTCCATTGCATCCGGTGGAAGGATTCGTATACTTGTTAACAGTAGTGGATCGATTCACCAGGTGGCCGGAAGTATACCCACTAAAGAGTATTACAGCCAGCATAGTAGTCAAGACATTATATGAGCAATATTTTCCGAGATTTGGGATTCCATTGACAGTTACTACGGACCAAGGAGGTCAATTTGAAGGAAAACTTTTTGAGGAATTTTCAAAATTATTAGGAACCCATAGGATTCGAACAACAGCGTATCACCCACAATCAAACGGAATGGTGGAGAGGCTACACAGACAGTTAAAAGCATCTCTTAGAGCTAAGATGTCTAATCCGAATTGGTTGTGGCACATACCAGCTATATTACTAGGTTTAAGAACAACAGTTAAGGAGGATCTTAAGTGTAGTCCGGCTGAATTAGTTTATGGTCAAACATTACGTATCCCCGGAGAATTCTTTGTGAGGGATCAAGAATCAGGATCAGGATCAAAGAAGAAATTTCTATGTTCCAAAAGACTTAGAAGATTGCGAATTCGTGTTTTTGAGGACAGATAGAAGTAGGGGATCCTTGCAGGATCCTTATGAAGGTCCTTTTAAAGTTATTAAGAGAAATAAAAAAAATTTCACGATTGACGTCAACGGAAAAATAACGGTAGTATCAATTGATAGATTAAAACCCGCCTTTATTGAAAAAAAGGAAGACAATGAAAAACCAGTAACTAGAAGTTCAAAGAAAAAGGTTTCATTTCGGTCATAAAATTAAAAATTTTTTTTTTCGTTTTATTTGAGTAATTAAATATTAAAATAAAGTATGATAGTACATTCATGGACGCTCGCGCTGAAGGGGGAGTTATGTAGCAGTCGCTACTTGTATATACGTTTTTCGTTGTAATAAGTTTTATTCAAGTATCCACTCAGTTTCTGTTCTAATAATTTTAAGTACAGTGTTTTTGGTTACGTCACAATTTGGATTCTCACTACTACTATGAAATACACTTGGGGAATTTGGATTGTCATATCACGTATGTATACACTGTACACAGAATCAATTTTAAAAACATAGCCACACAAATATTGTGATATTAAAAATTATTTTGAATTTTTGTGAGAGTATTAGTTAGGAGTTTATTCGATAAGGAAGTTGTAATAAGTTGTATAATTAAAAACCGTTATGTAATTTTCCGTGTGACATAATAAAAAATAAAAAAATCTTAAACTATTAAAATCTAAAGCTATTAAATATAATAATAGATAAATGTTAAATAATCGTATCAAATAAAAGAATAATATTAATATAAAATATGTGAAGAAAAAGTTTTTATTGGCAATATATATACATATATCACTTATATATTGCAATTAGATGAGGGAAGACGCGATAAAGCTCAGATGGAAAAGTACTAAAGAAGGACGAAATACAGACAATTTCAACATTAAAAATGCTTATAACTTCAAAACTGGAGGCCCTAGCGTAAAAGTTTTTATACATTATTTATAGGAAATTGTCCAAGCTTTCCAATTTTTTTAAAAAAAATATTGGTTTATCACGTATTTTTTGGAGAAAAAGGTGGTTTTAGTTGAAATTTTAGTGAAAAAATAACAAAATTTTGACTTTGTCGATTCATAACTCCAAAAGTTGGTAAGATAGGACCATTGTTTTTACCATTGCAGATAGGTGGAGGAATTCTGCGTGCACTGGTACCATAACCATGAAAATAGGTTATACGGTTACAAAAATACAGGGTGATATGTAAAACTTTAGCAAAAAAACTTCAAAACGCCCTAGCGGCTAAACCGTTACGATTCCCCCCCCCCGCATACGATTTTTTGTTCGTCTATCCAAGACCTATCCACAGCCGGCCGCTTTGTAAGTTTATGTGGGACACCCTGTATGTATATATATATATATATATATATATATATATATATATATATATATATATATATATATATATCAAACTAATTTCTTATTACATATGTATATTAAATTATATTAAGCTTTAACCATTCAAAAACATTAGTAAATACAGTTAATAATTATTTACGGTATTACTAATGTTTAATTAACTATCGCTTGTTATTATACAGTTTCCATATATAGCTTTATTATTATTTTGGCCAGATTTACACCCATCGACATCATGAACGGAGACGAATTTTCATATGCCCATAAAGGCCCAAACAGATTAGCGCGGCGCAGAAGACGGCGGCTGCCTGTGAAAGAATTTCCTATATATTTAATTTCTCAGCAGGCGGCGCGCGGACAAATTAAATGCATAGAAAATTCTCTTCCAGGCGGCCACGACGCGCTAATCTGTTTGGGCCTTAATAATGATAGTCCAACGGGCATAACGAATGGGAGTTGAAATACTTGCCCTCCATTGCCTCCACCCCTTCGCCCATATCCTCCGTGTAAATGTACAGCTGCATTTTCATTCATAGATTGCAAGTTCTCCGCAGCCGCAGGAAAGCTGTTATTTTGCGCTTTGAATCTATTTCTCGTATCTTTCGAAAGCAATTCTCAAGCAGTTTTCCACTGACATATAGAATGGACTGCTTATGAGAAATTTTTCATGGCACCAATTTGTTCCATAGGCTAAAAACCTTTTTTCACTCCATGTAAACACCGGAATCACTTTTGAAATTTAGATTTTTTTTAAATACGTACATACTTAAAACATTAAAACAACACAAATATTTTGTTTAAAAAAATTAAAAAACACTATTTTCACTTTTTCACCTTTTAAAATGCCTTTTTTTCATTAATTTGCAAATTTTATGTGTATCTGATTTAAGTTCTTAACGCCTGTCTTAGCAACTGACATTCTGTATGTCAAAATCCGGGGGCTTATGGGGAAAAGAGCAAAAGATATAAACATCACTATACCCGTCTATTTTTCTCTAATTGATTTAACGCAAAAGATATAATTTATTTATTTATTTATTTATTTAATTATAGCCTACTGATTACAATCTTACAGACTAGAAAACTTACAGATTCCAAAAACTTATTTAAATTAAAATAAAATTAAAATATTTTTATGAAAAATTCATATCAACATGATTCTCTAAACCTAAAATTACATTTTTATAGATCGTTCGATCCAGGGTGAAATCAACGAAGTCATTAAAAAAATTAAATTTATGAATGCCTTTAGTAATAACTCCGTTTGAGCCATAATTAGTTCTGTGAGAAGGGGCATATAGGAGGTTTCTCGACCTAAGTGGCCTTTCTATAGCATAGATATTAATTTGACTCAACAGCTCAGGGCACTTGATTGAGTAGCATAATATATCTTTTATGAAAATTGCGCAGCTCACATCTCGACGAAAGCTAAGGTTAGGAAGACCAAATAATAATCTTCTGGATGCATAATGAGGAACATGTTCCTTAAATAAATTAAGCTTAAAACACATAAATCTGGTTATGGATTTTTGCACCGATTCAATTCTATTCGAATTAACAGCATACTGAGGACTCCAAATGCATGATGCATATTCAAGAATTGGCCTTACCAAGGAAATGAACAAGGTCCTTATAGTAAAGACATCAGAAAATTCTTTAGTATTTCTCTTAATAAAACCCAGTAATCTATTGGCTTTACTACAAATGAAATCAATGTGTCTATTGAAAGTTAGTTTATTATCTAAAACAACATCACTATATCCGTCTATTTTTTTCTAATTGATTTTATTTCTGAGTGCTTCTGTCAGTTTGGGGGCTTATGGATGAGCGAGCGACTATACCTTTTTGGTGCCATCGGTTTGTATGGGGATAATTGCTGATGAGCAGTCCATTATTATATGTCAGTGCAGTTTTCGAATCAAGAATAGGCCGAGAAAGCGAGCTTCCGAGAAATTGTTTGCAGGGATTATAAAAATCGTATAGTTCATATGTGTCCTATTATTTTCGTGCAGGCATATTTCCTGTTGAATAAGAGCAGCAGGGCAGCGATTGTAATCGAAGGTACATACATATTTTCCACGAAAACTCTTATTAACATAAGATTACGAACAGCATTTTTAAATTCAACTTTTTTCACTTTTTTTTAAAAATGTTACTGATATTGGGTATGCTCATTCAGATTGTGCTTTATAATAAGAGTTGGACCTTTGAATAACAACATTGAAAAATTCAATTTCAAATTTTGTTGGTGGACCAGAATCCTATATATTTAGTACCTATATTTTGTATTAAATATACTAAAAGCCGTAGGCGAATCGTGTCTTATCTCAATTTTGAAAAGAAAAGGTATTCAATACTTTACCCCGCGTATTTTTAATAATAATAATAATATGTAAATAGTCAGGTCTCATTTTGTACATAGTTTGTATATAGCAAATATCTAGCAGTATGCCCGCAATATCACCACTTTCCGTTGAAGAAATTGTCACGGCGCTTTGTGCCGTTAATATTTTTAAGGATGAGATTGGCACTATCAAAACGAGAGGCGATAAAGTTTGGAAGGAGGTTTGCGCAGATTTAGACAACAAAATCAGTCCAAAAACATTGAATCTCTATGTTAGGATAAATCGGAACAACATCCTGCTCGAAGTTAAGAAGCGTTGTGCAATCATCGAAGTTCCAAATGAGATAAACAACACCACATTGGATTCATCAAAAAACAACAGCAGCGTTACTGATCCTGACTACGTTGTCGTCGCAGAGAAGAAAAAAGGGCTGCTTCCTACCCTATATGTCGCAATAGATTTGGACTACGAAACATGGAAGACGATTGCTCCGATGGAAAAATCTTATAAAGAAAGAACGGGATTGCGTTCCTATGAGTGTCTTTAGGAGCCTTGGACCGACATATTATCAAAACATCTCTATGAAAAAACATAGATTCCCTGTGCATACAGTTTTAAGCGAGCTAAAATAAGCAATGGCGGTGTTTGGTTGCGAATCCATGGGAAATGTAATGAATGTAATTCTGATTTTGAAGGACACTGCTTGAACGAACCCAAACCGGGAACTGGAATCAGCATAGCAGTGATAGTTGCAGATACGCGGGGCATACCTCATTATGGAAAACGTCAATTGACAGGATCGGCGCGATTTCATGTAGGAAGAGAACTTCTGACAAAAAAGACATCGGCATGGCGTAAAGAAGCTATACAGTCCATGGAGTTTGGGGATCCAGAACCTAGTCATGTTCCGAATGCTGCCACGTTAAGAAAACTACGAGAGGAAGTCAACAATCACGACCTGGGCGTTCAAGAAGGGCTAAATATGATTGACTCGTTGTACCAAATGAAGTACAGTGGAGAATTTGCTGGGTATATTTCAGAAATAGGTTTGGATGGGTTCTATTGTATCTACTACTCTCCCATGCAAATTGCACTGTATAAAGAACAGTCGCAATCGATGCAACCGGCGGGGTGGTAAAGTCCGTCAAGAAACCCAATGGAGAATCCCGGTATATTTATTTGTATCAAGTTGTTATGAGTGGAGAAAAAGAACTAACGCCGAACTTCCAAATGCTCTCTGGCAAACACGATACAGCTAGTATAGGGTACAGGTTGAATGTATTTTTGAAATTAGCAGATCGGACTCCTCCTGAAGCTGTGTGCGACTTTTCACTGGCCCTACTCAATGCTGTCAACCACAGCTTCAACGGCTGCCGCCTCAAAGTCTACATCACAGACTGTTTCAGATGGGCTTATGGGGAGATGATATCACACGTACCACAATGTTACGTTCGCCTCGACATCGCGCACTTCATAAAACTGATTTGCCGAAAAAAAGTTTTTAAGGGGAAACCGGGTAGAGTAAAAGATTTCTACGTAAGATCGATTGGTGTAATGACTACCTGTGAAGAAATAACGGAGTTCAAGAAACTTTTTTCGGCAATATTGGTTGTCGCATTGAGTAAGTGTGTTGGAAATGATGAAGTAGGAAACAACATCATCAGTTAAGAGCGGGAAATGTATCTTTTAGAAAGAATACGAACATTCACATATGCTGGAGAGGAATATGAACACCATGAAGAAGAAGAAGAAAGACCAATTGCTGTTGAGGAGTCGTCTGATGTTGGAGATGAAGTCAAGAAGTTCGTTGAGACCATACGTCTTGACGCTGAAGACGATGCAAAATTGTGTCGAAATTTTGATAGGCCCAATCCGTATTATTTCCCGGGACTGGTAGATCCCTTACTAAAATTGGCCCTGTTCTTCCCACTCTGGACTAATATTATGAAAGATAAATTCAATTCGACAAATGATGTAGGTACA